>JANHGC010000046.1:0-11701 GCA_027560395.1 Boaedon fuliginosus | reverse complement strand
TCTATCTATCTATCTATCTATCTATCTATCTATCTATCTATCTATCTATCTATCTATCATCTATCTATCATCTATCTTTCAGTATCTATCACGTAATCATGTAATCATATATCTATCTAAACTATCTATCTCTATCTATATCATCTTTTTATCATCTTTCATCTATCATCTTTCTATTATTTATCATCTATCTATCATCTATCTATTTATCATGCCTTACTTTAAATAATACTATGAATCTGACAATGTGACCTATTCCATCAGAATGATCCCCTACTAAACTTTGTCTGTCTTTAAAGTCCTATAGGAGCTACCCTTTATTATTTTTAACAGACATGCTACTTTAGCTGAAAGTGCCACAGAGTGGGTCTCCTGGTAGTTATTGTTTATAAAGATCAACACTGGTTTTAAATCCAGAAGTACTAATTTAAAAGGTTGGTGGGTCAGGTTCTCTTCTCTGTGGATTGTGAATGTCTTGCCAGTATTTTAATTCTGACTCTTGGGTTGAAAGTGTTGGCAACCAAACTATGGGAATCATGTGCATTATTAATATTATTTTTTTAGCGTTTTTTTTTAGTAATGGGTCATCTTGTGTTCTGCCAAGAGATGGTAATTAGTTGCATGCGTACAGAAATCTGTACCCTCTCTCCTCTTTTTTTTAAGTTGTTGTTTTCTCAAGGAATAAAAACATTCAGTTTGAAGCTTAAAACATGCCATTATGATCAGTTCCAACTATTTTCCATGAGAATGAAAATTCTTAGAACAGTCTGGATTGATCCAATGTGCGTGGTCACACAAAACCTAATGGCTAGAAGTACGTCATCTAGAATCATATTATCAAAAGCATTTCGCTTCTTCTACTCAGAATGTTTCTAACACTTTTACTTTTTAATGCACAGTTAATACATCTTGCTTGTCCTAAAAATAATTTAGGTTAAAGAGTAATAATATCTCCTTTTAAATTTTATGTGACAGAATTACTTCCTCCCAGTTGCTGAAAGATTTTACATCTTAGTAGTATTTTCTTTCCTCCTACTATTTCTTCCTTCTTCCTAGGTTAGAGATTTGTCTAAAAGAAACTAGAGGGAAGAAAGAGGGGCCTTAAAGGACATAAGGAAGAGCTGCTACTAAGATAATAGCTTGATAAAAGGGCCTTCAGCCTAGGCTATGAAAGTAATGTATAATGTGAGCATCAGGCAAGCCCCTCCCTAATTCACATAAGGATAAGGAGAGGAAGGGAAAGCATGCCCAACTTACAAGATTCTGGTACTATAGTTTTACAATAAAAGTAGTTCTAATTTACATGGCATTAGTTTTGTAGTCTGGGTTACCTTGATGGATTCATAGGATCCATTCATATAGAAAGATGCTTGTATTAATTATTATACTCTGCAACAATAATTGTGAGTCCCTTTGCTATCTAGTAACTTTAAAGGAATTGAGTTTGTATTTTTTTTTCACATATAAGTTAAAACTAAGAATTCAGGTTTATCAGATTAATTTAGCTGATGTCAGCTTCAGAATGTTCATTCAAATATTGGTTCTGGACTGTTTTCTTAATTATTATTAATTTATGGTAATTTTGCAGTAATGAACTTAAATATTTTTGAACACAAAATACTATATATATTTCTAAAGTTTGTTTTGATAAAGTGTATAATTTTTAAATTATTTGACCGTAACTACCTTGAGCTCTTGAGTGAAAAGTGGGATATATATCCAATAGATATAATAGTTTTTTTAGTCAATAACAACAACTACTACTACTACAAGTTGGAAGGAACCTTGGAGGTCTTTTAGTCCAACCTTAGGTAGGACACCCTATACTATTTCAGACAAATCGTTGTCCAATATCTTCTTTCAGTGTTAGAGCACCCACAATTTCTGGAGGCAAGTTGTTCCACTGATTAATTGTTTCACCATGATTAGTGCAAAGTGAGACATGTAATACATATTGGAATGCAACTGCAAGGATTATATTTGATTTTAGGTCCCATTGAAATCAAAAGGACATACTGATCCAGATAGATAGATAGATAGATAGATAGATAGATAGATAGATAGATAGATAGATAGATAGATAGATAGATAGATAGATAATATGCCATTAAATATTCTTAGGGACCATCTAGATTTTCTCCATAATAATCTACCCCTAATCAAGTCCTTCATTTTTTTTAAAAGAAGCACTCATTGGTATTGTAACTGAGTTCATTAATTTTGCATCCTATCATGGGAATTTAATGCAGCTTTCATCCTTTCCAAGTGTTTAAAACTTTTATTTGTGAAAAGAATGCAGATCTTCATGTTTTGACTTTTTGAACTGAATGGGAGGTCTGCAGACCAATTGTAAAGGTATTTAGCTTCTTAACATTCCAGTTAATAGAGGATTTCTGAACAAATAAACTGAATTCGAAGAAATAACAAGTTGATCAACTTTATTGAGCAATCAAATCAGAACAGAGCTGGAAAGGACTTTGGAGGGTCTTCTCGTCCAACCCGCTGCTCAAGCAGGAGACCCTCTACCATTTCAGACTGTCCAGTCTCTTCTTAAAAACCTCCAGTGATGAAGCATCCACAACTTCTGAAGGAAAGCTGTTCCACTGGTTAATTGTCCTCGCTGTCAGGAAGTTTTTCCTTAATTCCAGGTTGCTTCTTTCTTTGATGAGTTTCTAGTCTCAACAAATCCAAAAGCGCAGAACAATTTTCAAAGTCTTAAAAACTGCTGTATGCCTTTGTTAGAGATTATGTTCAGATCTTTTTAAAAAGACAAATATTTTAAGGGTAGGCAATAATTTGTGCAACATTTTCATAAAGAAGTGTGAAAGAGACAACTGTAAACCCATGCTGTAGTCAGCCCCCCCTTTTTTAAAACTGTACATGGGTCTGGCTTTGGCGACAGCTTGGAAGCTGCAGCTGATACAAACAGGAGCTGCCCAGAATTGGTTGAAAGATGGGTGACTATATAAATGTTTTAAATAAGTAAACCAATCAATCAATAAAATAAAATTGTCAGACAAACGACCGTTGGGACGACCTCATTGGTGTAGAATAACAACAGTTTTAAAGTCATTGGCCACCACATAGGGCTTCCAGGCCCAATTCCAAATGTTTGCAATTTCCTCTTGAGTTGTATACAATGCTGTAGGGAGATATATTTAGCAATACTTTGGTGGAATTTAATCTTCCCATTTACCGTAATCAAAATATTCACAGAGTAAATGCTGATAATTTCTCTTCCTAAGAAGTACACAGGGGCTGGACTTGATGATGGGTCTTTTCTAGAGCAATCTTCCTGGAAGTTCAAGCCCATTCCTTCTTGCATTTCACAAGCAGGTTAAAAACTATATTCATCTGCAACTTTCATTGCCCACAGTGGGATTTTCTAGATTATTAATTGTATCAGTTGTTTTTATTATCTTTCCCTATACCCATTTTAGAAAAGTGACTGTCCAACCTCTTCTTAAAAACTTTCAGTTTTGGAGCATTCATAACTTCTGGAGGCAACTGGTTCCATTTTATAGCCCCTAATTTCATAGTATAATTTTGCAAACTCCTTTCTTTGGGAAATGGCATGAATTTATGAATATAAACTGTCAGGTTTCTCTGATATATCATTCAACGAGAAGACTTTGAAAGCAGCAGTTTAGCAATTTGATGGGTTTATTTGAATGAGATTTTACTTACATTGAAAGAAATGTCCACAAAGAAAAATTGTATTTTTTTTCTCAGGCAATAATAAATCTGAGTTGAAGGACTCCCCTGAGATATGGGTTTCTTAAACAATCATATCTTTCTTCTTATCCCTTTACTTGCACTTATGATGAATACAAGATAAGACCTTGCCTGTATATCTGATGCAGGGTGGTCTGCTGGGAGTGTGCAGGGGTTCAGGAGATCCTCTTGCTAAGCATCTGCCCAGTTCAGAGAACCCCCAAATCCCACCCCTGGCTGTCCCTTCCCACCCCTCCCAGGAGTCTCCATGCAGCCCATTTTGGATGCCAGATAAGTGCACGGATTGTGCAGAGGCTTGGGGAAGGCAAAAAATGGGCCTACTGGAAGTACCAGAAGTTTGGAAATGGGCCTATTTCCAGCCTCCAAAGGCCGTCTGGAACCCAGCGGAGGCTGTTTTTGCCCTGCCAGAAGCTCGAGGAAAGCCTCCAGAGCCTGGGGAGGGTGAAAAAGCTCCCTCACCATAGTGCAGGAGGTCAATTAGACCATGCCCAACATGCCACGCTGACCCAGAAATGGGGCAGAGAATGCCTTGTTAAAATTTTTGAAGCCCACTCCTGATCTGATGATGGTGCCACATGTTGGAATGCAACACTTTGTAGAGTTGATTTAAACAAAGGTAGTCCTTAACTTAGAGCAGTTCATTTAGCAACTGTTCAAAGTTACAACGGCACTAAAAAAAAGTGATCTATGACCATTTTCCCCACTTATGACTGTTGCAGCATCCCTGTGGTCATGTGATCAAAAGTCAGACACTTGGCAACTGACTCATATTTATGACAATTGCAGTGCCCCAGGGTCATGTGACCCCCTTTGGCGACCTTCTGACAAGCAAGTCAATGGGGAAGCCAGATTCACTTAACAACCATGTTACTAACTTAACAACTGTGATTCATTTAACAGCTGTGGCAATAAAGGTCATAAAATCTGGGAACAATCACTTAACAAATGTTTCATTTAGCAACAGAAATTTTGGGTTCAATTATAGTCATAAGTCAAGGACTATCTGTATTAAGAAAAAAAATGCTTTTCCATCCTTATTCTGTTGAAATATGGAAGAAAGCCAAATTCCTTACTGTTAGTGTTTGCTCAGGCTTCAGCACCATATCTTGTGTGACTTAAGATACAACATATGGTGAAGTTTCATTGCTGTTATAAAGTGAACTGTGATGAAGTCACAGGCTAATAACTCCAAAAAAAGAGTCTTACTTCTCTGCTTGGCCTAGAAGCCCGAATAAAGCAAAAATTGGCCATCCATACTATATTATGTCTGACAATGCTGACAGAAGACAATTGTATATATATCAAACCATCTTTCTTTGACACAAACCCCATCTGGGTTCCAGAGGCTAGGATCATCTTGATTCATTGCAAGGAAATAAAACATGTAGGCATGTTTGATTATTGTCTTAGCAATCATGCCAGGTGTAAGGCCCAGCTCTATGGAATCCCCGTATTATGAGCCTTAACCCATTTATAGCCTGGCTGACAAAATTGCTAACATTCTTGTTGCTGCATGGGCTATAAACACAGGCAGAGATTATAAACTGGAAGGCATGAATGCTCAGTCTTTCTAATTCCCAAGTTATTTACTGTCTTGCAGATGTCGGATATAGCCTTAGAAATAATATTGGCTCATTCTCCATCAAATATCTTTCCTATCAAAGACAGAATTTTCCAAAAGTACCTTTCATGATTAGTTTTTTGACATTGTTGTTATTTTTTTATATATATAGTATGCTATTGTTGGATTGGTTTGACATGTTCCATCAATTAATGAGTTAATTCTTTTAATTTAGTTTACTTATCATAAATGTTTTGGCTGTATTTATATTGTGAATGTTTCTCATGGTGTCTTACAAATGTCTCAGCGTCCTTGGTAGACTCAATCCTGTAGAAAACAAATTTAACACACACACACACACACACACACACACACACAATTTTATTGATATTCCAAAGCAGATCATTGAAATGTTATGCAGCTGATTGTTCAATTTCTTTACTTTTCCATCCTAGTTGACTGCTTAACCAAATCACAATGTTCTCTGAAATTAATTAAATTAAGCAACAACATTACAATCATGCTTCCACCACTCCAGAGCAAAAGTCTATTTTCTTTCAGACTTATTTAAGATTAACATTTGGGTGAGAAGACAGAACTCTGCAGTGAATGAAGTGCTGCCATAAAGAAAGCAGAATTTGCATTCTTTTTTTCCTGATTTTTAGGAGGGGTTCCTTTCTTTTTCTTCTTTTTTTAATAATAAAAGAATTGCATTAAGTTCATGTAAAGTTTTACACTTCTGTTGTTAATGCCCAAATAGATGAAAAATTGCCCTGTTGATTTTCAGCAAAAATGATTAACAAGAGCCAGAGAGTACATTAAAGAGGGCTGGAGATTTTGATCATGCAGTCATAGTCATCATCTTGTATTTTTATGGCCCCTCATGTGTAAAAAGCCAGGGAGGGCACAAATGAAGATGAAGAGTACTTGTTCAACATTGCCTTGTCCCATTGTCTTAATTTTTAAAATTAACGACCTGAATTTTGTGAACTTCACATTATTGTCCAATAAGGAATCCTAGCAAGAAGATTAGATAGAAAGCTGCAAAGCAACATAAAGAGACTAAGATATCACATTAAGTATTTTTTTTTCTGAAATCAACCATTTGGAACCCAACAGCTCATATTCTGAAATATGTATAGCATGTTCCTTTAAACATTATTTTATCTAATCTGAAATTAAATCAACTTCCAGACCTCCAAGCATTTTCTCCTAAAGAAAGGGATAATCTGGGTTGTTGTTTTTTTACAGAGCAATAGTGACATCCTATGGTAAAAAGAACCATAATTACAAATTTTTAGATATGAGACTTCTCAGCCTAGGGCTGCTCAGTTGTTCTGGAACAATAATTCTCAAAATACTTATCTACCAGAATTAT
This sequence comes from Boaedon fuliginosus, assembly GCA_027560395.1. Lineage (NCBI taxonomy): Eukaryota > Metazoa > Chordata > Lepidosauria > Squamata > Lamprophiidae > Boaedon > Boaedon fuliginosus. Next base: position 5,027 of record JANHGC010000046.1, on the reverse strand, counting down.
TGGTTATATTGATTGCATATCCTAGGATTTATAATCCATACTATTCTGGGACTTTCAGGGACTGGAAATCTCATCTCACATGGTCACAAGACAGTCTAACAGTCAAAGGCAGTAATCCTAATATTAGGCAAGGAAAGCTAGCTGTAAGTGAATCCCCGGCATATTACGATAATAGTTGACTGTTACAGAGTTACAAAAAGGAACAACACTTATTCAGGAATTTATTGTAGGAATAAAGAAGGCTCAAATTATAAAATGCTTGCTGAAGTGTGTGGGTCTTGTTGTAAAATTAGGAAATTGTACAGCTTCAGACTCTAAAGCTGATATCAAACATTTTTCAGCAATGATTGACTTCCTGGACTCCTTTCTGGACTTAGACAACTTCTCCAGAGAGTTCATAATATCAGGACAACATATCAGTCGGAGAAGGTACTATAGACATCATAAAGTAAAGGGAGAATATCAAAGTGGAAAGCCATGAAGATTCTGAGAATATCAGAGTCCAGAAGAAGAGGAGCTGTTCTGGAATACTTGAAGCTCCAGGTGAACTATTTTCTCCAGGTCTAGAGAAAGTGGCAAGTCCATCATAAAGCATTCTCTTCTTGGTGAGGTTTTTACTATTGACAGTGGGGGTGTACTTGATTGTTTGATACTTAAATGTGAAAAATGCTGTATTATAAATTCCTTATTTTTATTGAGAGTGAAGCTAAAGGGATCTGGATAACAATATAGTACTATATAAGTATCTTATTGGTCCCCATCAGTGTTGTTCTTAGATGTGATCTTGTTGCAGAATTCTACAAGTTGACATCACAAACTTAAAACATTCCCAGCTCAATGTAATTTCGTTGTAGCGAAATAATTAAATGCCTCTATGACTCAAACTGTTATGTTTTTAGAGAGGGGAAGTCCAATGACAAGGTCATCATAGAGTAAATTGTATTTATTATGCATATGTCAAAATTTTGGAAAGAACACAGTTCCTTTTAACTACTGTGGTTAAGCTGAAATCATTTAGTTGGTGACGGGTGATTTGAGATTTCTGTCATAAGTGAAAAATAGGACTATTCCTACAGCTTTATTGTAAAGAAAAATAAATGTTTTTTATATTAGTGAAATACAAGATTTATCTATGGGTGTTATAGAGTGATGCTTTTTAAGACTGAGAGGAAATTAAGAGGTATATTGGCTGACTCTGTACTTCATAAAGCCTCAAATAAAGAAGCATATTTCACTCTTGTCAATCCTACACATTTCAGGGAAATAAAGTCCCACTCTATCACCCAGCCAATTCTTTACACTTACATTCTAAGCACCCAACATCTAAGCAGTAAGCCTAGCTCTTATATTTTGGCAGGATTTTGTCTAGTGCAGCTGAGCCATAAATTGAGGAAGTATCATCTAATTGTTCTCAAACTTAAAGAAGTATTATTCTCTCTATGTGCAGCTCTTGCCAAAAAGCCAAGTGAGCAGAAATTACATTTTGTAATGAGAGACAATGGCAAGCCATTTAGTAGCTATTATCTGCTGCCCCATATAGAATAAAAATACACGAGTATCTAGCTCAAAATTATCTACTTGCACTGGATCTGTATAGCTTTTTATTTTGGGGTGGAAAGGGGGAGTGACTTGCTTTCTGATATGTCTAGTTATCTGAACAAAAGGAAAACACCACCTGAAATCATGTTTTGCATAGAATTGTCTGTCAATGTTTCATGTAGAGTAAGTAAGCACACTACAAGCCAGAGGTGGGCTGCACATAGTGTAAATAGTTCGCCAAAAATGTGAGTGCATGCGCGTATGCCCCCTTCGCAATTTCCAAAGAAAAATTGCAGACTACAGGAACCAGGAGCACTACTCAGGTGACTCTGAAGACACAAATAAACCTCCAAGTGCTTCAATGACCCTCTAAAAGGATGCAGATGACCAGCTATCTGCAAGGAGTATAAATCCTTGCATCCCCCACTATCCTGTCAGAACTGAAAAAGCTTCTTGGATGAGAAGCGAAACGTCTTCAAAAGAAAAACAAGAAAATCCAGTTCCCCCCTGAAAAAGCACCTTTGGGACAACCATGACCTAGATGACTGAGAATCTCTGCAGACTTTTAGTGTAGTTTACAGTATATATTTCTTTTGGCCACTTTTTACCTCCACTGACTTTTAATTCTGGTAGAAGTTTGCCTCGAGTTTTACTTAAATAAAAAATACTTTAAAAAAAAACCTGAGTATCTCCATATTAAGATCTTGCCTCTTACAAGTTTGCTACATGGCACTAATTTTATTTTGTAACTGATTCTTCCGGAGATGCTTGGTGAAATCCAAAGGTTCACAGTCCCCAGCCCATTAACTGAAGAAATGAGTGACCCTTTGACTCACAAAAACGTCAAAAAGCTGAACTACTTCATGTTTAAACTGCATTAATACTTGTAATAAGTCCTACTAAAATGTCACCCAGTGCTGAACTTAAATATCATACAGTGGGTTCTTCTGAATTCTTCTTCAGGCAAAAAGTTAAGAGGGAAAATGAGAAACTGTGGTTTGTCAGGTTTCCCATTACAGGGGAAGATCTAAAGACTTAATTAGATTAGGGTCGGTTCAATGCAAATCAAATTTCTGGGTATGTTGCACACATATTACAATTCAAAGAAGATTATTTTATTTTGGGGGATTTTTGCACCCTGCAATTGTTAGATCAAATTGGGACATTAGATTTCTAGTGACAGTTTAGACTTTTTTTTCAACCTGCCTTTATTATTTTTATAAATAATTCAAGGTAGTGAACTTATATAATACTCTATAATAACTCAACATACCTTCCTCCTTCTACTTTGCACACAACAAGAACCCTGTGAAGTAGGTTTGACTGAGAGAGAGTGATTGACCCAAAGTCATCTAGCCAGTTTTCCACCAAGGCAAGACTGGAACTCAGTCTCCTGGTTTCTAGCCTCGCACTTTAACCACTAGACCAAATTGACTAGGGTCAAGGCAAAGAACCTCATGTTTCTCTTCCCTTTCTCCACCATTGCTCTGTAGGGGAGATCATGCTTTTGCATGTAGAAACAACATACTTGATATCTCCAAATACAGCTGGAAGAAAACTCTTGTTTGGAAATTATGCAGATTAATGCTTCGCTCGAAGTAAGGTAGACTTTTATATGCACAGATCTGTCTACATGCTGAACTTAGATCTAAATAACTTCTAGGTGTTACAGTTTTCATGTCTCAGGAGCCCTCAAAGCCACTCCAAATCAGCTTCCTCAGCCCCCAGCCCCATTTGAAACAACTGAGGTTAGTGCCCAAGAAATTGTTTTCCCCTAATAGTTTTCAAAAGGGACCCAGTGGCTTAGTGGGAAAAACGCTGAGCTTGTGCCGCGTAATGGAGTGAGTTCCCATTACTTGTCCCAGCTCCTGCCAACCTAGCAGTTCGAAAGCATGTAAAAATGCAAGTACAAAAATAGGGACCCCCTTTGATGGGAAGGTAACAGCGTTCCATGCTCCTTTGGTGTTTAGTCATGCTGGTCACATAACCATGGAGACATCTTCGGACAGCGCTGGCTCTTCGACTTTGAAACGGAAATGACCACTGCCCCCTAGAGTCAGGAACCGACTAGCACCTTTAACAGTTCTCATTCTATTTGATAAAAGTGTCACTGTTTTGATTTTTTTTTCTTCAAGAAGAAAAATAAATGATCTCTTAGGTGGAGCACTTGTTTAAATGCAAGGTATCAAAAAGATTCATGCTTAGTTTTTTATAGAATAGTTGTTTTTTTAAGAGGTCTGTAGCCTGTCTGGTTTCCCATGCTTCCTTTAATTCCCAAGAGAAAACTTAATCCTTTCCCTTGGATTTTTTTTTGGGGTGGTAGCTTTCCTGTCACTGCTAAAAGGGAATCCTACCCTTTAAAAATTATTAGGGATTTTTTCACTTCATTGGAACTGAACCATTCTGTTTCTACATCTATAAATTAAGTGGAGAAATTCAAAAGGCCATTTCTGTTAGCTCTAATCTAAATGGGAGATTACTGAGAATGCCATTAACAGAGCAAAGGGCACATATCATAAGTTTAAAAATATCTGACAGATCCTTTCTACTCATAAAAAATATCCAAGAAGGTTTAAGAAACTATTTTATAAAATATGTAGGACTACTACTAGCCGCCTTGAGCTCCCCCTTACTGGGGAAGAGAGGCGGGATATAAATCTAGATAGATAGATAGATAGATAGATAGATAGATAGATAGATAGATAGATAGATAGATAGATAGATAGACGGAACAAACAGGAAATGATAAACAACTTAGATGAAGTATACAGGGTACATACGAACTATGCAAGGCATCATAATTTTCCTAGGGAACTACACATTAGGTGCTGCAAAAAATCTTTAAGGGAAGATGTTTATAGAAAAATAAGAGATGAACTGGTGATATTTAAAGAAAAAGAGATTATAGCACTTAAGCAAGTACCAAGAAGAGTAAGGGATCAGCAGAGACAATATCAATTCTTAACATCACAATTAAGAAAATTTTAAATTTTATATAGATGGCTGTTACCAGGAGGGATTAGGTTAGGGTTAGGGTGACCAGCACTGTGAGGAAAAACAATGGCGGGCACTGGCAGCAGGTGACCAGTGTGGCGGCCTGAGCCTGGCATGACTGGGTCACCAATCTTCACGCAGCAGGTGTGAACATTGGTGATCTAGGTACACCGGCCCCAGGCTGCGAGGGAGAATGGAGGTGGTTGGCGGCGGTGGGTGACCAGCATGGTGGTGGTGGCCTGAACCTAGTGTGCCCAGGCTGCCAATCTTCATGCAGCAGGCACAAACATTGGCAACCCAGGTGCACCTGTCCCAGGCCATGAGGGCATAGCTGTCAAGTCTCCCGTTTTGCCCGGGAAACTACCATATTTTACTCCTCTTTTACTCCTCTTTCCTCCTGTATTAGTATTTTCCCGTAAATCTCCCATATTCAGTGGTGGGATTCAGCCAGTCCTGACCCCGCCCACCCCTGCCGCCCAGCCGCCACCCCGCCC
>JANHGC010000044.1:120824-130922 GCA_027560395.1 Boaedon fuliginosus | reverse complement strand
GTTCGCTGGTTACCCGCTTCGTGGGCGCGCTTTCTGAATGGCTGTCAAAAGCGCGCTGCGCGCAATCGACTCACAAATTTAGGTGCGGTTCGGCAAGCACTCTGACAGAACAGCTGCGCGGTGGATATCCGTTGACAGCCATTCGGAAAGCGCGCCCACGAAGTGGGTAACCAGGAAACTGGTAGGAACCCACCCCTGGTGTACTCTTAATCACTCACTTAGTCCCTGATTCACTGAAGAATATAATGTCTCCTTAGTGACCAAAAACCTGGGGAAAAATTAGACAATAATAATAATAACAGAAGAAAAATTTATAAAAAAATTATTAACTTTCTTTATAAGATAAAAATATAGAAGAAATGAAAATTAGAAAAATAAGAAAATAAGAAAAGGGAAGAGCGAAAATTGACTTTTGAGTCTCTTTGATGCAGTAGATTACAAAAATAATACATTAACCCTTTGCTTTGCTTTTCACATTTCAAGCTATTTCTATAGCTATGAAATCATTCCAACCATCAAAAATTAAAATCAAAGTTTCATTAGTTTTTCTGTTTCAAGCAAAAAGTCCAGAAGTGGATTCCAAAAATAGGTAAAACTAGATAAATTGTGTTCTTTTTAAAAAAAAAACAATGAATTTCACTATCTCCACCAACTCAATCTTTACTTTACCTTTCTTTCCATTGTGGGAATTACTGTGTCTTTCCATCTTTGGGCATAAAGCTTCTTGCTGTTGTCAACATATATAATAACAAGGTTCCAAATTTTCTTTCAAGGCATTTGTCAATCAAATCTAAAAGGGGGATAATATATTTTGAATCGAAGTGGAAATCTGATCCCAGTACTTCTTTGCTTCATCCAACTCCACCAGATATGATTAAAAATATCATCTGTGCAGCTGCATTTCTGAGGTAGAAAATAACAGAATAACAGAGTTGGAAGGGACCTTGGAGGTCTTCTAGTTCAACCCCCTGCTCAACCAGGAAACCCTATACCATTTCAGACTAATGGTTGTCCAATCTCTTCTTAAAAACTTCTAGCATTGGAGCACTTACAACTTCCAGAGACAAGTTGTTCCTCTGATTAATTGTTCTATCAGAAAATTTATCCTTAGTTCTAGGTTGGTTTTCTCCTTGATCAGCTGCTTCTTGTCCTGCCTTCAGGTACTTTGGATAATAGGTTAACCTCCTCTTCTTTGTGGCAGCATCTTAGATATTGGAACAATGCTATCATGTCTCCCCTAGTCCTTCTTTTCATTAGACTAAACATACCCAATTCCTGTAACATTTTTTCATATGTTTTAGCCTCCAGTCCCCTAATCATCTTTGTACTCTTTCTAATCTCTCAATACCTTGTTTATATCATGGCAACCAAAACTGAGTGCAATACTCCAAGTATGGTCTTACCAAGGCATGATAAAGTGGCATTAACACTTTGTGTGATCTTGAGTCTATTATGCAACTTAGGACTGTTTTGGCTTTTTTGGAGCTGCAACACACTGCTGCCTCATATTTAAGTGATTGTCCACTAGGACTCCAGGGCCTGTCTGTCCGTCTGTCTGTCTGTGTCTCTCTCGCTCTGTGCCAGGTAGCGCCTATTCTATAATTATGCATTAGGTTTCTTACATTGAATTTAATTTTAGAGATACATTTGAAATTCCCTTATACATTTTTGATAATTTCTTGGATGAAGAAAAGGAAAATGCATGTTACTATCAGCTTTCAGGGCTTTCTATATTGCTGATCATCATATCTCAGAGTCCCTTATACAAGCTGTAGAGCTTCAATTCTCATTACTCCACAGTGGTATCATTGACTTTAATAAGAATGCCCTGGACTTAATGAGTGGTAGACTTAATGTAGATGAAGCATAATAATGATTGTCATAAAATGTATGATTCAGTATAGGCATTTCAAGCTAGTTATTCTGATTGTACAAATATCACTTTATTTTGATTAGAAGTCATTTGACTGGTAGCATAACACAGACATTTCCACCGCCTGCCATTACTTACTCTGAGAACAATCATGGCATTGGGCAGGCTTTCAGATCTCTAATTGTCAAAATATTCTTGACAGGACATATTGTGAAATATTGCAATATTTCACAATATTAATGAAATGTTGAAGTTAATTAAAGTAAATTATCTATCATTTTTACAACTTGGGAGTATAGATGTAAAGTATGAAAACTGTTAGTGAAGGGGATCTCAAACCATCTTTAATTTGATGCAAAGAGGCAGATGCTAAGAACCATCAATATGGTATTGAACTTGGATGAAAATAAGAGAATAGGTGAAGAGTGACAAGACGCAAGGGACTTCCTATGCCCAACATTGAAAAGTACTAGGGCCTGAATAGCAATGATGTGAAAAGCAAAGTCCAAAGTGGGCTCAGTGGTAGTAGGAGCAATTGGAAGTGTGACTCCTGAGCCGGGAGAGTAGCTCCAACAGATCCCAGGAACAACATTGGAGCTCTCTGAGTGCAATGTTAGGAATACTTAAGATACTCCCAGGCCTCTGGAAGACAGGAGAAACAGTAAAAAAGAAGTTAATATTAAAATACAATTTATCCTCAATTGTAAAGCTTTGACTTTAAAGTTTTACCTAATATATATTCCTGATTTAAGCAAACAAAATTGCTGAGATTATATAATAGACTGTGGTAAACCATGTTAGGTCTTAATCTGATAGCTTGCTTGATGCAACATACTAAGGAAATAGCTAGATATTCACATTCACTAAACTACAGGATATCCAATCTCTTTTTATTCTTGCCTAAGCATTTTCGGCAAACTCAGCCAATATGATCCAATAGTGATTCCCAGTTTGCATTCCTAGTTCAGATTAAATGAACAAGAGCAAGACTAAAGAAAGAGGAATGGTGTGCAGGAGGATATAGTGATGTGGAAAGTATGTATGCCACGCGGCCCCTACATATTTGCACCAAGCACCCCATACCTCATGTATACAGTAACAGCTATTTGCATGCTTACTCTCCTGTTCCAGTTAATTGGGAACAAAACCTTCATGGGAGCTTATGAAATAGTGTCTTTGTGATGCCTTACTCTTTATTGAACTTGTTTTTACAAGGATGTTTATACAGAAACAAGATCCTTGCTGCAGGGCATACATCTGCTCCCAGCTATAAATGCAACCTGCACACATTGATACGAATGTTATTGGGAACAAATCTTATGGGTAAGGAAGGAGATCTGAATAGATTGGTAATTAATGAAGGAAAAACATAGCTTTCAGCTTTTGTCTATTGTAAATAATATTGAAGAATATCAATTCATAGTTAGGGTTAGGATTAGGATTAGGGTGAGGGTGAGGATGAGAGTTAAGGTTAGGATTTCAGGCATGAAATGATCCCTTCCCCCTGCCTTTGCCACCACTGCCACCATTGCTGCCACTCCCTAGAGTCAGTAAGGTTGGGAACCACTGCTTTATGATATATGACAGAATTCCCCAAACTTTTTGGCTTTGCGGACCAGGAGAGGATGGGAGATGGGATGATGGTTCCATGCATGCAGCTCCATTTGCTCGAACAAGGGGCATGTGCACCTACCACTCATGTAAATGGAGCAGGCACAATGCTGTCACTCACTGCTTGCGTGAGCAGGAATACATGCATGAGTGTGCATGCTCAACCACCACTTCCATAGCCCAGTTCCAAAAGGCTCAAGGCCTGATAGTGGGCCTTGGCAGTGGTGGGATTCAAATAATTTAACAACCAGTTCACCCAGGGTCAGAGGCGTGGCCCATCTCCATCCTCCAGCTCCATCACACATGTGAGATGAGCCTCCTGTGATGGCCAGGTTGACTCTGGGTGAACCAGTTGTAAAATCCCCCTTCCCCCACTATCAAAGTGGATCCTGGATATTGTGCTGCAATGGAGAAATGGGAAACTGAGCGTCTAATGTGTGGGAAGGAGGAGGAGCAGGGAGAAGAAAGAGGAATAGTGGCCTTCACTTTCGCTCACACAGGGTGCTCCATTGCCCATTTTTTCCATTGCAGCAGAGTGCCCAGGATCCACTTTATAGTTGAGGGGGGGAGGTTAACAACTGGTTCACATGAACCAGTGTGAACTGGGTGAATCCCATCACTGGGCCATGGTCCAGGGGTTGAGGATCCTTGGTATATGATACTTTTGGATTACAAAGCCCCCATCATTTTGTTTCAATACTTTTGTTGCAATTGATTTTTTTAAAAAAACACATCTCCTTAAAAGCAAATAAAGAATGATGTGTAAAATCATCAACCACAGTTGCTCAAGATTACGTATTTCTCCTTTTCCTTTCTCTGTATTTTCCATTTACTGCTCCTTTTGCTTGCTTTACTGCCCCTTTTTAGAGCTATAATTCTGTTTCTGGTTATGTTCCCTATTATTTGTATTATATGTAGCTCAAAGGATCCAAATGAAATATGCTTTAGCAAGGGATTTGAAAAAGATGAGCTCTAGTGTTTTTGTTTTTCAGCTCTCCCATGCTTAGCCAACTTAAATACATTTCTGAATTCCTTCATATCAAGTGTCACATTGATTAGTCATTTTGCTTGAAGAAGACATAGGTGTTTCATAACTTTACCTATGCAACGCCATTATAAATATTCATCAATGGGTATGAATACTGAGAGTTATCTTGCTCACGAGTTTTACTTCTTCCTTTGAAAACCACTTCACAATCTGAAGAGGAGATGTAAGAGAGGTTAAAAATACCCTCTCAGAAAACAGGTAAGGTAGTAAATATAGAATGAAACATGAGAAGGTGCTTTTATTGTTTTAACACAAGAAAAAAGTGATATGTAGTGAATTTTGGGTGGGAAATTGAGATTCTAGACAGAGAACAGGGGGGGCTGTTCATGGCTCAAAGCCACCTAATATCATTAAATTTGCTGCTAAGAAAGAATCTCAAAGGCACACTGCAATCAAATGGGCACTTTATTATTATCATCATCAATCATTTATGTAGCACTTAGTATACCCGATGCTTTAATTTTCCCCCCCTCACAGTCCCATAAAGTAGGTCATTATTATGCATTCTTGCTGAGAAGCTGAAGATGAAAGAAGGATTTGAACAAGACCACCTGGCAAACGTACAATGGAATTGGAATTTCTATAGAGCCCAACTTTCCAATTTGTGACTATGAACTTTATGCAGAAAGAAATGGGCCATGAGTGACAAACTACACAAGCTTGCAACCCACAGGGGGGCATGAAGGAAAAAAGAAATGGCACACATTCTCACCAGATTTCAATGTAGGAGTGTTATCTAGACTTGGTGAGATGTTGAGAGGAATTTGAGAGAAAGTATGCTGACCCACATTAAAATTGTGAAGACTCAGCTGAAAATACACTGTATGCTCCAAGTCTCCTTTGAATACAACACCACAGATAAGCAACAGCTGTTCCTTGTCACTCCTTGGTTTTCCTCCTCTGGACAGTTAAACTAACTTTCTGCATGTCTTGCATCCACAAAACACAGAGCAAGTTTTTATGCTGCAGTTGTTAAGCAAGCCATATGGTTGTTAAGCGAATCCAGCTTTCCCCCCTTGACTTTGCTTGTAAGAAGCCAGCTGGGAAAGTCACAAATGGTGACCATGTGAGCCAGGACATGCAATATCTAAGGATATTCCAGTTTCTAAGAGCCACCCAGAAATTTCAATATGTTTTTGTTTGATTAAAGGTAAAGGAAAAGGTTCCCTTGCACATAGGTGCTAGTCAGTTCCCGACTCTAGGGGGCACTGCTCATCTTCGTTTCAAAGCTGAAGAGCCAGCACTCTCTGAAGACATCTCCATGGTCATGTAGTTTGCATGACTATATGCTGAAGGTACATGGAACGCTGTTACCTTCCCACCAAAGGTGGTCCCTATTTTTCTACTTGTATTTTTACATGCTTTCAAACTGCTAGGTTTGCAGAAGCTGAGGCAAGTAACAGGAGCTCACTCCATTATGTGGCACTAGGGATTCGAAGTGCCAAACTGCCAACCTTTCTGATCGACAAGCTCAGTGTCTTATCCACTGAGCCACAGCTTCCCATTTTGTTTGATTAGGAGGTAGCAAAAGAAGGTAATATTCCAACCTATTCTTATTTACCTGGTAGCTCCAGATTAACATATTTTTTTTAATTACTAGGGATATATAAATACTTGGTCCTATCCCAGAGCATTGTTTTACATGTATTTTTTGTTGTTTTGGTGGTTGTAATCTAATATTTGCTTATCAGATTCAGAGTTAACTTATAGGATTGATTTGCAATTATTCTGTTAGGGTTTGTTTTGATTTGTTTATTTTTTTATCTTTCCTGCCTGTCAAGGCACGTAATGAACAATTATAATAATTTTTTTTGTACAATAATAGCAATAGCACTTAGACTTATATACCACCTCATAGTGTTTTACAGCCCTTTCTAAGCAGAGTCAGAATATTGTCCCCAACAATCTGGCTTCTCATTTTACCAACCTTGGTAGGATGGAAGGTTGAGTGAACCTTGAGCCGATGAGAATTGAACTGCTGGCAGTTGGCAGAATTTGCCTGCAATACTGTATTCTAAACACTGTGCCACCACAGCTCTTAATATAAATGCATTATATAAATAATAAAAATCTATTCTAGAATAAATCTGCTCTGCCTTCATAATATACAGAGCTATGCTAAAGTTTAGGCACCCAAGGTCAATTGCATCTTTCAATTAATTCCTGGGGGAATAGAAGCTGACATTCCTTTTCATGACACAAAGTTAAATGTGATATCTTTCTGCAATTTGAATGTATGCCTACTATTTATGTGCAACAATTTTGCAGAATAAAATAGCAACAGTAAATATGGCAAATGTCTGCACAGAAATTTCATTAGTACTTTATAGCACCTAATTTGGTACAAATAATACCTTCCAAACATTTCTGATATTCTTCCAAGAATCATTCAAAGTTTTCCCCTACTCTTCCCTGCAAAACTCTTCTAGCTCAGAAACATGATTAGGTCTCCTGCATGCTCTGAGCACTTCAGATCTCCCAACAGATTTTTCAGAGATATTTCTCTCTGAGGACTATGAAAGCTATTCCAAAATCTTGATCATTTTGTTCCTGTAAATATTTCACAGTTGATTTGGAAAAAAACAAAACAAATATGTTGTACCTTTTTTATATTTTTTGCTGTAGTATTCAACCTCTTTTCATTTTCAATTTCTTCATTGATTGGTGGAACATTAGCCCCAGGTTATGTTAATATTTAGTTGAATCTCTTCTTTCTTCCACCTGTACACTATTTTCTGGGCCACTGGAGGCTATACAGCCCCAAAGCATAATAGAACCACTCCTGTGCTTAATGACTGCCAATATGTTATTTTCTTCAAATGCATCATCTTTTTCCCCCTTCTCTAAATGGGTCTTGTGTGATTTTGTAGCTAAACATTTCAATGTTTGTTCCATCACTCCAAAGCACTTAGTTCCAAAACATTTTAAGCTTCTCAATGATTTCATTTCCATACTTCAGACAACAAAGGATTGTGAAGATGCTGAGGAAAGTGTTTTCTGTTGACAAGTCTTCCATACCGACTACTGTTATATAACAATGATGTGAAAACTATCCAGTCTCTGCTACATTTTTCAGCAGATATTTATAGTGATCTACAGATACTGCTTTTCAGAGTTGACCAGTTTTTACGTAGGTCTAGAAAATGTTTTTTTTTCTTGGTCTTCCAAAGTTTAACAATATTCATTTCATTTTCATTTATTGGATTTATACCCTGCCACTCTTCCCCGGTCAAGGGGAACTTGAAGCAGTTTACAATGTTGTACTAGATTAAAATACAATAAAATTGAAATACAATAAGATTAAAAATACAACATTATACAAGATTAAAATACAATAAATAAACATAATAAAAAACAATAAACAACAATAGACCCAACAATAACACCAATCATACACCATGCACCAATCATTCTTCTGGGGGTCATCAATTTCATGCCTGCCAACAGAGCCAGATCTTCATGGCTTTGCGGAAGGCCAACAGACTCGGGATGGTTTGAATCTCCATAGGTAGCTGGTTCCAGAGGGCCGGTGCCGCCACAGAGAAGGCCCTTGACCTTCTGTTCTCTTAAAGATGTACTAAAATTTAACTATTTGAATGAAAGTGTCTGTAATTTTTCATGGAACAATTGTAAGTTTCCTGATATTGTGTTTGAAATCCAATGGGCAATGTCTTTTATTGTTTGCCCTTCTTTTCCCCAAAAAAACTTATTGTGGAAGCATAAATATAATTAATATTATTAAAAATTAATAGATTTACAATGGAAATATATTAAATTGTTTAGTGAGCTGAAGGATTCAAAATAGAGCCTTTTTTTGGCACAAGTGTTTTGGAAAATGCTATTTTCCACTTTTACTTTATGTGCATATAAATGAGAACTGGAAAGCAGCCAAAAAAACCCTTGCATTTTAAAACAGGGATCAAAGAGGGTAGAGCAAAATTATAGGCCAGTTAATTTAACATCTGTTCTGGCTAAATTGATGGAAAACATTATTAAACAAAAATAACACTGATGAAGAGTAGAGAAGGAAGAAACTTGCTGAAGAAGAACCAACATTGTTTCAGCAAAGGTCTTGTCTCACTAATTTCTAGACTTTTTCACATCAACAGGTTTGTTGATAGATGTGAACTCTCTCAACTATAGGCCCATGATCCAATTCTGAGACAAAACAAATAATTAAAATGAAACAGGACTTCAAGAGAATGCAGAACAAAAAGATTTTCTATTTAAAATTATTCACAGGCAAGACACTGAATTGATTTGACATAAGAGATTTCAGTAACATCACTATGAAGCAGAATCAATTAGTGATTTGGTGTTTTCAGTGCATTTGTATTTCCACTTCTATTAGTGAGAGTATTAGATAACATTGGCATTCTGAAGTCATATCGATGGCCCTGCATTTCTTCCATATGTAGGTCTAGTCGGATCTCAGGAGATATAGATCTGAAATCTCACTTATCAAACAGCATTAAAATCATAGCACACCAAGGTTTTCTTAATGGGTTTCATGACAAGTCTATGATTTATTGTGTTATAGAGAAGATAGACAAGAGATAATTTGATTGGTGGCATAGTAGAATGGAAATGAAGACCTTCTCTATCCATAACAAGTGCTTGTGGCTTCAGATGAGGAAACAATCACATCTTAAATGCTAAGAAATGATAAACAAAAAGGAATTATAGTTCAGTTCATGCTGATAGCTTCTTAAGCCTAGTGATCACATTGTAATAAATGGAAGATCTAAAGTTGGGTCATAGCGCCTTGGAGGAGATTAAAACCCAGAATGGCTAAGTGTTAGAATATTAACTTTGTGAAGCGAATGGTTACAGCAATTAACATGTATTTGACAATTGTGGACTAAGCTCTATCCATTCCAATTTTAAATAAATTGGGGCTGCCCATGAAGAGCACTCGGAGACTTCAACTGGTACAGAATGCGGCTGCGCGAGTGATCAAGGGTGTACCCCGGTGCACCCATATAACACCAATCCTCCGCGAGCTGCGTTGGTTGCGTGGTCTTCCGGGTGCAATTCAAGGTGTTAGTAACAACTTATAAAGCCCTACATGGCTTAGGAGCGGGTTACCTTCGAGACCGCCTTCTGCTGCCTTGTGCCTCCCAGCACCGAGTTAGGTCCCACAGAGTTGGCATGCTATGGGTCCCGTCAGCCAAACAATGCTGGCTGGTGGGTCCCCGTGCTAAAGCCTTCTCTGTGGCAGCGCCGGCCCTTTGGAATCAACTTCCCCCAGAGATTAGGACCGTCCTCACCTTGCTGGCCTTCCCGAAAGCCACAAAGACCTGGCTTTTTCGGCGGGCTTGAAATTGACCAACCTTCCCCTCCTGAAATGTTGATTGATTGCTGATTGAGTGTTGTTTAGGTTTTTACATTGTATTAATTGTTTTTATTGTTGTTAGCCGCCTCCAGTTCCCCTGATCTGGGAAATGAGGCAGGGTATAAATCGAAACAAATAAATAAAATAAATAATACTGTAATTTTTTTCCTTCAGTGCCCTAACTTCACATAGGAAAAAAATTACTCTCCTTTTATTTGTGCAGAGATGATT
>JANHGC010000044.1:55192-65999 GCA_027560395.1 Boaedon fuliginosus | reverse complement strand
GGAAACAAAGCATCTGCTTTAGTGTCAAATGAGAGAATGTGAGTAGGGGATGAAGGCATCAATGTATACAAATGGGAAAGGCAAGGCAAGGTAGAAGGAATAACTTAGTGGAGAACAATGAAAAAGGAAAAGGCAGGCACCAGTAGATCCACAAGGGAACCAGTCATCAAGATCTGCCTTTTTTGTACAGTTGGGAAGGACAAAAGACAGCTAATCAAATCTTGCAGTGGCAACAGTCCACTGTTGCAGTGGCAACAGTCCGGACAATGGACCAGCCTGGTTCAGTTCCCAACACACTGGAATCCAAACTGGGATTTCTGGAACTGGCTTAAGATATAGATGGGAACAGCATGAGAAACAAGTAACCTAGGCTGGAGTACAGAATTGCATTGCAGCTGCATTTAAATCACTTCTACTTTTCTTTTTCTTTGGAGGAAAAAAAAACCTCTTTCAATAAAACCATTGATTGATTGATTTGCAATATTTTCAAGAGTTCTAGAGTAGCTACATATTATTCTTTAACATTTGAAAAGAGTTAATTCCTGCTCATATCAGGAATACGTCTGTGTTGTGTTTGTGGAAACAATTTAGAGGTGATTTGGTGTTGCCTTCTTTCCAAGGTGCTGTCAAACATCCACAATAGTTGTGCTATTTTTTTGATAGTTTCCTAATCAAATATTAAGTAGCCTATCTTTGCTTAGCTTCCAAGCCTAAAGTCAGCCAACCTATTTTTAGAACTGCAAACCTGGTTTTTCCCTAGTAAGTTGCTGCTCAGCTATGAATTTGTGTGAGCCTTACCGAATGAAAGTGATACCTTTTTCTTGTATTTAATGTTTTAAAATGTTAGTCATAAAGAAATCCCTTCTAACCAAGGCTTCCTTCAGTTGCTAACTGGAATGCTGATGTAAGTTTTACTTGTGCTTAGCAATAAAAAATGGGAAAATGAATGTAGTCAGCTCAGTTATTCTGAAATGCATGTATGGGTAACTTCCCAACTGGCTTTTTACAATCCAATCTGGATGCTAATAGGCTATCTACATATTTTAATCTCATCTAGCTTTATCACAGTTGAAAGAGGCCCTAGTTGGAAAATCTGCTTGCTTTAAATATATATATGATGTGTGTGTGTGTGTGTGTGTTCCAGCATAGCTCTGAAACTCCTCGACCAATTTCAACCAAACTTGGTACACAGTGACTTACGCTCTGGGAACAAATACAGTGGAAGTAAGACATCCCTTAACACCCCTCAGGGGCCTCTGTGCCTTAAAAATAGTGGAGATGTCATGGTGATGACTTCACAGTACTCCACAAGGGGGCTCCCTCTGACTTGCGATACTGCATGAGAGAGCAGCATGAGGCCTGACTAAACAAAAAGAGACATAGAGCTACTACATAAGATACATAGAGCTACTACAGCTAGAGCTTCACACACAGTACAACAGTGTGAGTCCCAACTACAGGATTTTCTTTTCTAATATAGCATTGCAATAAATAAATACCTCGGCTAGTAAATAATATTTTTGTAGTGATACTGACTTTTTAAACACTTTTTAAACACTCAACTTAAGATTGCTTTACTGAATAAAACTATCAAGACAATAGAATGGTATTTTTGAAGTAAAAATGAAGAAATGCTATTGTAGAATCATCATTACTATCACCCAACAAATATCACTGTTTTTCGTCCAGATATTTCCTAGTGATTTTGTTTTAACCAAGAGCCTAGGATAAATTACTGTAATAAGTAGTAAGTTCCAAATAAGGAGATTTTTGCAAATTCCAGTAACTTTAAAACTCCCAGATAATTAGCGAATCCCTGTGGTAAAACCCCAAGAGCTCCAATTACTATTGATATTATAGTTGACTTTTTTTTCTTAAGTCTTTCAGCTTCAGTTTGTAAAGCCAGATACTTCATTACTTAGTTCATTTATTTTTCATCAATTGTCTCTTGCTACATCTATGAACTATGTCTTTTTTTCTTTTTAATATTAGTAACATCTAGTATTGTATTTCAGGTGTCTGAAAAAAATCCCACGAGATCTTGAACTTCTAATTTTAAAACACTTGTCAGGTGCAGGGTCCCAGTAGATTTTGTTAATAATAAAGCCAAACTTTCTATATAAACTCCAATGCACAATTTTTGCAATTTTATTACAGTGATGCTTAGGTAGTTTGGGCAATTATGCCACAGCCACTAATGAGGTGAGCTACAATTTCATTTTTGAAATGCTTGGAATACTTGGAATATTCCAACAGCTTAAAAATGTTCAATTTTGGCTTTGATAATATTTCTTTGCATACCCTGTTTCTGTGCTGCCATGACTGTTCCATCAGTTTCTTTTTAAGAAATTCCTGAAAATTATATTTTTAAATCTGATTTTCCTTCACTATCACAGATATATTGAGCATGAAAAATTAAGAATTCCTACCATCAATTCAGATTTAAGTGACTTTCTTTTTCATAATCTTTTGATGTAATGCTCTACAGAGGGGGTGTCAAACTCAAGGCTCAGAGGCCGGATCCTGCCCAAGGGGTGCTTAGATCTGGCCTATGGGACTGCCCTGGAAACAATGAAGGACTGGCCTGAGGTCCACTTTCCATGGCAAAGGGGTGCAGGAGGCCATCTCAGCCAATACAGAGCATGGGAGCCTGTTTTCGCTGGCAGAGTGCTTGGGCCACCACAGATGTCCCCAGCATGAGTGACATTGAGTGGGCCACAACTACCCCAGCCCCCCAAGGTCAAACACAACCCCGATGATACCTTCAATGAAATCAAGTTTGACACCCCTGCTCTAGAGTAGTTTTTCTAACTTTCCACCAGAATGGTCCCTCTCTGTGCCTGATATAATCACTTGAAATATATTGTTCTTAACTTTTTTTTTTACTTGTGACAATTCCTCCCCATCTTTACTTCTGGCAAAGTAGAGCCATCAACTCCTTCAGTGGAAAGCATGATTCCTGGCCATTAATTCTCTTGTTTTTCTACCAAGTATATCTAATTCAACTTGTTGCCAATCAATTATACCTGCAGTAGATCAAATAACTTGAATGGCTAACTATTTATGGCTTTAATTATGTTCCCTGTGTTTAATTTTCTTTCAATTTTCTTTAATTTGTTTTATATAATTAGGGATATAATAAGAGATAGTATTCTTTTTAACTTGCTCACTTAATAAGACAGAAACTTCCATTAATCCTGTTTTCCATCATTCTTCAGGTGCCAGTTGTCTTGTGGAAATCATCATCATCATCATCATCATCATCATCATCATCATCATCATCATCATCTGTATATTTTATTCCTACCTTCTTCTGAAAATTACGAGAGGTAGATTTAATTCTATAGCAACAGTTGAATTTTAAGATTTTAGATCAAAAGCATAGACCTATTCACCTCATGGCCTTCAAACAGACTGGATCAGAGAAAATGTTTTAAGGAAAATGAAACACAGAGAAGCTGTTTTCTGTGAGCTGTCTGATAATTACAATTACTTTGCTATTTTTGGTGAGCAGAATCATAAAATTGGAAGTAGCCCTTTGGGCCACTGTCCAACTCCCTGTTTAATGGAGGAATCCAGATTAAAGTATCTCTGACAAGTGGCTGTTTTCCCTCTGCTTTTACTGTTGGGAAGATCACCAGTTCCGGATTTTTTTAAGGTTATGTAAGGATTCACCAATATGATCTGCTAATTCCATTTCCTATAAGTATTTTGTATTCCCATCTCCAATAAGTTTTTTGTAGAGCTTTATTGGCTTTTTCTTTTCCCTATCCTCTTTTTTTTCCCCCTCTCCTGATTGGAATTGTTTGCAAATGTACTTTTAATACTGCTTCTTACTGCTTCTTAAGTAATTTATTCTCATGTTGAGTTCCTTTTCCCATGTCCTGGAGCTTTAAATAACATTCCTCTGACTTTGTTGAAGTCCCAAAAAGGGCTAAACTGCAGGGCCATGGCTAGGTGCTGTCCTTCTAATTTAAAGAACCCCAACAGGTTTGAAGGAGCATCAATTGCAGGAACATAGATTATAGAATGTTCTTTAGTCTTTATTGTTTGTGTCTCTTGATGGTATTCAGTTGTGGCAATTTGGGGCTGAACTGTGCTGAGATCCTCTGAAGTCCAATATATAGTCTACGTTGAGGAGCCTGTGATGATGGACATGAGAAATGTGTGTTTCTATTAATTGATATATCTTCCTTTTTTCCTTTTCTTTTTTCAGTCTGTACACTAGCCACCTACCTGATTTATTTGCATGTTCAAAGAAGTTTTGTTTTGCCATTTTAATGTTTTCTACCATTTCCTCTTGGTCAATTAATTTCAATTCATGTTTTATTACATCACTTCTTTCCTTTATCTTTTTATCTCCAGGACCATCTCCAATTTTTTAGTTTCTTCTTGCAGCCTTTTTTGATCCTTTAAGATATTGGTATATATTGTCCACCTTGCTTTCCTTTTTCTTCTCTTCCATGTAAGCACTATAGATTATGGTCTGCCCAGACATTCATTAGTACCTCCACCTCGTGTAATTCTGATCTTATTTCTGATGTTCCCCAGATCATGTCTATAAGTGACCACGATTTGTGCCTCGTCGAGTAGAAGGTGTATTGTTTGATTTGTGTATTTAACATTCTCCATAAATCTTGAAGTTCCAGTTCTTATATCATTTCAGAAAAGGCTCTTGGTAGAGTTCTCCTATTATTTTTCTTTGCCAGGTTGCTACCGCTTTTGTAATCTTTTTTAACACTTACTATTGAATTGAAGTCTCCCATTAAACAAACATTTTCATAGTCCATCTCTATTATCTTTTCATGTAGTTTTTTTTGTAAAATTGTTTCTGGTTATTATTTGGCGCGTATATTGCTGTTAATAAGGTTCCACGATGGTGTGTTACTACTTCTATCATTAAAATCCTTCCTTCTTCGTCCACATAGACATGTTTAGGTTTCAAATACCCTTAATGTATAATACCACTCCCCTTTTTTCTGTGCCACTAGTGCTGAGAACAACATTCCTATTCTTTGATATTCCAGTATCTTGCTATATTGTTTTTTTATGTGTCTCTTGAAGACATACAGTTTCATTTTTTATGTGACTCTTGAAGACATACAGTTTTATTTTCTGTATATTAGTAAATATTCCTTTTCTTTTAATAGGTGAATTTAAGTCATTGATGTTGGCAGATAACAGCTTTATTTCCTCACCCATTTTTCCCCGCTCACTTATATGTAGACCTTACTGTTCTTGTTTTCCTTACCTACCTTTGTACTTTTGTTCCTTCAAGTTCTCCTCTTTCTCTTCTCATCTTCACTCTTTCCTCTTGTTCTGATTGGCTTCCTTCTCCTTGCTGTTCTTCTTGACTCTTACTCTCCACCTTCTCTTCACTTTCCTGTTCCTCCATTACCATAAAATAGTTTTCAAAAAACTTGTGCACTTTGTTAACGGAATCCACTTTAAGCTTTTTATCTTGCCAGGAGATCAAGATTCCTTCTGGTAAAAGCCATCTAAACATTATCTTGAATTTATTCAATTGTGATGTCAGAAACTGGTATTGTCTCCTCTGTTCTCTAACTCTTCTAGGTATTTGTCTCAGTATTATCACTTCTCTTTCTTTGTATCTGACAGGCCCTTCCCTTGATATTTTGTATACTTTGTTTCTTATTGTCTTTCTGGAAGACCTTACATGCACTTGTTTTGGTAAGTTGTGCCTTCTTGCATAGCTCATATGGATTCTGTAAATCTTGTCAACCTCTCTTTGCACTCCAGTTTATCTTTCTGTAATATCTTTGCTAAAAGTTATTTTCCCCCAGGTCCTTTTCTCTCTCCTCCTCAATGTTTTGGAACCTTAAGTAGAAATCTGCTTTTCCATTGCCAGAAATGTAATATCTTCCATTCTTTTGTTGTGTTCAAGTTGCCCTTATTCCAATTTCTCTAGCTTTCAGTCTATCTGTTCCGTCTTTGTTTCTATTGTTTGTATCCTTTGCATTTTTAGATGTTTCAAGTTGAATATTTCCAATTTTCTCACCCATCTGTCATAGCCATCCTTTTACTTCCCCCATTTCACTTTTAATTTCTTCGTGGTTTCTAGATTTCACTTCCTGATTTTTATTCATTGTTTCTTGTATTTGTTGAAACATTGCTTGATTGGGTGTTGTTACTGGGGAGAATGCAGGTAGAACCTTTTCCTCTGCCTTTGGAGGGTTATTGGGCATTTCCAATGTACGGAAATGATTTCTCCAAATTATCACGCACAATAAACAGTTATGCAGACCTATATGATAATAGTTACTCAGTTACTCAATATTGTTAAAAAAATCAATAGGTCAATAATATTATTCAATTAATCATAAATCTGTTTTATGCAAAAGCTGTTATTAAACTCTTATCCTTTAACATATTTTCTTTGTTATTATCTCTCTAGGGATCTTTGATACTTATGAAACAATAAGCAACAATATATAGGACAGTAAGTAACAATGAGTAACCATAAGTAACTTTCCACTTAATCTCAGGCTTCACAAATCTATTATTCACTATTTATATATTTTTTATATTTACTTTATGTTTACTTCATGATGTACAATTCTCCAGATGCAATTTTTTTTTACAAAATAGATGCAATTTTTATGCCCAGTTGCATCAGCCAAACTTCTAATGAGCATTCAGCTTCCCAAAGGACTCTAGATGGCTCTCTTCCTTCCTTCTTTCTTCCTTCACAGTCTCTTTGTTTTACTTTTAATCCAGAAGTCCATAAATCAATCCTTCATTAACATAGTCCAATCCATAAATTAATAAGGCTAATCAAGTCAATTAATCAGTTAATCAGACTGCAGATTAGTAGCTGGTACAGTGAATGAGTTAATGGGTCAGTAAATCAATAAATCAGTACTTCAGTATAGTCCATAAATCCAACTGTCAGCGAGTAATAGTATATAAGAGTAAATCTCCCAATCAGGAAAGAAAAAGAATTCAAGTAATTCCATTGGTCAACCAAGGACAACTGTTATCCCTTGATTTTAAATCCCTTGATCTTCACCTCCCTCTTCCTAATCTTCTACTCCGACAAGAGACTCTTAGTTCTGATTGCCGCTAGTTCTGTGAGTCTTCTTTTTCACCCCATCCTTTCTGAGTCTTTGACATAAAGCCTGTATTCCACGGGTTACCTTCAATTGCAGAGAACCAGAGACATTGTGACTTTTCTCCTAACATACTTTGATCCTTGCTTCCTTTCTTGTAGCAACACTACAGCTCCTAGACGACCATGGTGGCTGCTTCTCATATGTCAGCATCACGGGTGGTTTCCTTCCTCTAACAAGAAGATTGTCTTCTTCTTGACACTTGCAAGGGGTCCCCTCTTCTTTACCAACTCCTCCAAAGTTGGCACAGCCCAAAGTTAGCCACCAGTTCATGTGAAATCAAGCAGAGAAAAGAGATCCCTTTTCTCCGCTCCGCAACACTGGAGCACCACTCCGGAAATCCTTAAATACATATAATGAGAAAGAGAGAGGGAGGGGGAAAAGAGGAAGTGCTGTGCAAAAGTCTTAGAACAGCATTAGATTTGTTGTAGTAGCATTGGTATAATGACCATATATAATTATGTCTCAGTCTCCCTACCAAAATATAACCAGAAAATACAGGAAATTTGTATAAAGTATTCAAAAACAGGAAAAAGGCTGGAGGAAAAATGCAGTTTCCATAAGCTAAAATAGCAAGTATGTATTGTGACCTTATCTTACACTTAACAACAGCAGACACCTGGCTCCCATAAACCTAAATGGAACAGAACTCTGTCATTGCTAACCCTGTATATGCCCTATATTTTATGTCAAAATGACTCCATAATACTCTTTTCCACTGATACAATCTTTGTGAGCTTTAGCAAATCTTGGCCTTTTCACCCTGTTTCCCTTCACAAAAGAGGTTATTCTTCCACAAGGCCATTCCTGATCAAGCGTCTTCAAACTGTAGAAGGGTCAGCCTTTGGTTCAGAAAGTAGAAAGTTAAATAATGTTTTTTTTATAATATTGTGGGGAACATCTAATATATATTCTATGCTGGGATCAGTTATTTAAACACCAGAAGACCTATTCATTAAAAAAGATACCCGTACACATTTTACTTCCATTGATAGGACTTTAACAACATTTACCCTATATAAAACAACTACCATAAAAATCATAATGTAGTCTCAAGACAGTTTTCCTTTTGAAAAAAAAAAAGCAGTAGGCATTCTCTAGGTATTGTTAGGGAGAAAGCATCTATAAGTCTCAAAGCAGTTAGATTTTTATTGATAAAATTTAATATTTGTGAAGGTTAAAACCACTCTCTTTATTTGCTGTGTGGTAAAGTTCGTTTTATTGTCCTAGATTCCAATAAATTCTTGAATGTAATATCCCCATAGCCAGTAGAGCTTTTCATTTTATTTTTGATATAATACTCAAAAGATTTGAGAACTAAAATGAAGGACAGGAGAAATCGATAATGAGTAATACTATCTTTTCATTAGTGGAAAATTAGGAAAGGTCTATGCCCCATGATAAATTAATTGATGAAAACAAAGGCACCCTGATATTTATAAGTAGAGTTTTCCCAAAAGAAGAACTTATCCAGGTATTTTCAAAACTCCAACCACCTTGGTGGGGTTATAAGACCAACACATGTAGAATGGACCACTTAAAACTATTTTTAACTTTTATTCTTCCTCAAAAGGACTTTTCTTAGGGATTTGCATTAGAAGGTTATTAGATAGTAATAAAATAATTATATATTATTTACAACCTTCACTCCATAGAAGCAGTTTTTGGGAGCCTTGAAGCCAGATCTTTCTTGAGCCTATAAATGGTGTTTAATCCTGGACCTTCTATACACAAAGTATGAATTCACTAACTTCCTTAATTCAGGATAATGATAATGAATTCAATACAATATTAATCAAAGCATTTTTAAAGTGATTATATAGTAGACAACTAGCACAGAACACATAATTGATTATACAGTTAACAGTTTTAAGCTTAGAAAAAAAAGACTTGCTATGCTGTAACTGATATGTTTGTACACTCCCATACCCATATATTCCTACCTACAAAAATGCTCTTCTAGAACAGAAAATGGGAAAGTGGAGAAGCAGAAGAAAGCTCCAGTGGAAAGTTATAATAGACTGTGTCCACACTGAATATATATTTTACAGCAACATAGACTCAAGCTATCTTGAGCATAAAATAGGAGCACCTTAAGCAGTCAGAGCAAATATTCCTGAATCTCAAAGAGATAATTATTAAAGTAATTGCTGATGCAATGAATGTCATAGTTAGCATGCAGTTGTTTTAAGAACCCTTGTTATTCACTTGACATTTCAAGTGCATATTGATATAGACAGATATGATTCCACTTCTTGGATTCTTGTCTTGAGAATATATTGGAAACATATTTGCATTTCTGGTATTATGGTTGAGATTTGGCTAAAGAACAAATAACTGTATTATGTCTCACTGAAATCAATTGGACTTCTTAACTCCCTTCTTATAACTAATAAATATTATACACTTGTATTGTGATATTGTATTGGCTCAGTGGTTAAGACGCTGAGCTTGTCAATCAGAAAGGTCAGCAGTTCGGCAGTTTGAATCCCTAGCACTGCGTAATGGAGTGAGCTCCTGTTACTTGTCCCAGTATATAAAAAATGCAAGTAGAAAAATAGGGACCACCTTTGGTGGGAAGATAAAAGCATTCCATACGGCTTTTGCATTTATTCATGGTGGCCACATGACCACAAAGACGTCTTCGGACAGCACTGGCTCTTTGACTTTGAAAGAGAGATGAGCACTGCCCCCTAGAGTCAGGAACAACTAGCACATACATGTGAGGGGAACCTTTACCATTACCTTTTATGTATGTATGTATGTATGTATGTATGTATGTATGTATGTATGTATGTATGTATGTATATATATATATGTATGTATATTTCTGCAATGCACTTTATGTGGCACTATTTTTGAAAAGTACCTGAAAGGTTTAGTGGTTTAGTGAATGCAAATGCATAAAATATTTGAATATTTCAATCTATCAGTTTCAACTTCAACACAATTCATGGCCTTCTAGTTGCATGTCTCTGTAGTAGCCTCCAAACTAAACATGTTTATAGAAGAAATAAGTAATCAAATCCATTGGTATTCCCCTTATTTACAAGTTTAAGACAGATTATTTATCCTTTTTCTTAGGATCTTCTTCAAGTGTTGCACTAGGCAGATAAGATTAAAGAGTTGGGCAATCTTGTGGAAATAGAGTTTCTCTTGCACAATATCATTTATCTTCTGACAAAGAGCCAAGCCCTTTAAGAAATGATGATGATGATCATCATGATCAGAGGTGTTATTCAGCCAGTTCCCACAGGTTCGGAAGAACCAGTAGCAATTGTTTTGACTGGTTTGGAGAACTGGCAAATACCACCTCTGATTGGCTGACTGCAGCAAATACCATCTCTGATTTGCCAAACGCATAGCCACACCCACCAAGCCACACCCATAGAACTGGTAGTAAAAAAAAATTGAATCCCACCACTGATCATGAAGATGATGCTGATGATAACAACAGCACCACAATGTGTGATTTAATGGGTTTACATTTTTATTGCTATTTATTTTTTGTATGTATATCCCACCTTTCAACTAGGAGTCAAATGCTGTACATCAAGGGTGTCAAACTCACGTTGTCACATCATTGTCACATGATGTATTGGGACCCCCCCCCCTTTGCTAAACCGGGCAGGGGCAGAGCCAGCACATGACACATCCAGCCCATGGGCCATGAATTT
>JANHGC010000044.1:30498-52064 GCA_027560395.1 Boaedon fuliginosus | reverse complement strand
ATAGATAGATAGATAGATAGATAGATAGATAGATAGATAGATACATACATACATACATACATACATACATACATAGACAGACAGACTATAGACAGACAGACAGACAGACAGACAGATAGATAGATAGAACAGATGGCTAGATAGATAGACAGACAGATAGACAGAGACAGACTGAATGAGGGACAGATAGATGACATAAGTGTGTGTTTATATATAGAGAGAATGTGGAACATATGCACTTTATATTATACACACACCGGCTGAGATTGTGTACACATATTGCTATAATTTTCAGGCATGAATATTTTAACGCAAATGCAAACATGCTTTGTGTACTGTAGTCACATTTACATAGCAAAACTTGGAATCTTTGTATAAGTAAATAGTAACTCTTCATGTCTGCTGTCTTAGACATTTCAAACAGGAACTTTAACAACAGAAATCTTGGTTTTATACAATATTACAGAATTATACAGTATTCTCCTAGCATATGTGTCTTTCCAATATCATGCAGCGCTGCCAAGAAAATTGGACTGGTCAAGAGACAGGACAGCAATTTGTTTTTATTCACATTTATATTTTTTTATTCACATTGACTTATTTGCCTTCAGTAGTAGCAAATACTGCTAAGAGGTAAATTGTGCAAGGACTCTGTAAATACAATATAGCCTTTGGAGAGTCCTTATTTGCAAAACTGAAAAAAGTACAAAGAAGAACAACTAAGATGATTAAGGGCCTGGAGACTAAAACGTATGAAGAACGGCTGCAGGTTTTGGACATGGCTAGTCTAGAGAAATGAGAGACTAGGGATGATACAATAGTAGTGTTCCGATATTTGAGGGGCTGCCACAGAGAAGAGGGAGTCAACTTATTTTCCATAGCACCAGAAGGCAAGTCAAGAGACAATGGATGGAAAATAAGCAAGGAGAGAAGCGCCTAGAAGGAAGGAGAAACTTCCTAACAGTGAGAGCAATTAACCAATGGAACAGCTGCCTTCAGAAATTGTGGATGCTTCATCACCAGAGGTTTTTAAGAAGAGACTGGACAACCACTTGTCTGAAATGTTATTGGGTCTCCTGCTTGAGCAGGGGGTTGGGTTAGATGACCTCCAAGTTCCCTTTAAACTCTATGCTACTCTGTAATTCTGTGAATTCAAGCTTAGTTTCCTTATTAGTCCTTTTAGTAGCCAGAAAAGAGGACATCATACCCAATGAGAGTCATAGGCATTGTGCATGAAAACTGTGGCATGGAAATACAAGTTGTCTCTGCAAGAAATGCCACCCTAGTACTTTAAGAAAAGCAATACTTATCACGAAAGTCCTAAGTGAAATTTCAAAAGCTGGCATTAATGGCAACTGAATAACTTGCCTCTTCTCTCAAGTTGTTCTGTAGCACTCTCTGGAAATGTCCCCATATGGTTCAGTCTATATTAGTACTGTTCTTGAGATAATCTAATTTGGTTAACACAGGGGAACATATGTTTTGCTTGCCACAAGCTTATTTTGGGCTTACTGTGGTTGTGAGTGCTTTCTGTGGGTGATGATGACTTCCCCCCAGATACAGCTGAGCCCAGTTTCCCATGCCATTCTCAGAAGGTTCTCAAGAACACATCTGAGGACTCTGCTCCATCAACACGGTATCATTCCAGAGTTGACTGATTAGCTGCAGTGTGCCAGAAAGCAATGAGGAATGAGGAGTGTTGGGGAGGAGGCAATGGAAGGGAAATTGGAAGGAAATTGCAGCCGATAGCAAAATTCAGTGTGAGGAGCATCCATGCTCACAAAGGAAGACAAATGCTGGCAGGGGAAGGAAAAAGAGAATTAAGGCAAGTTGGGTAATAACTTATTCATAGGTTTCTGCAGGAAACACAGTGAATATGTCATCTGTGAAATAAAGCTGCTGTGCCTAAAATGCCTATTAGCAAATGCAGTCCATGTTGAACATCTGACCTCGGCTTTGCTCTTCTTGATGATAAGGGAGGAAAAGTCTTCATTAGCTCACAACATGTTTAGTTGTGGTATTAGGTACCAGTACTAATTCACATATGAATCAATGCAGCCACTGTAGATGATCATGTACTTCTTTTCCTGAAATTGACTGAGGTATTAAGAAGCACTTATTTATTGTATGACGAGAATGTGACAGAAGAGAAGTAAACATATAGACATAATCCACATAATTATATACAAAACGTTTACAGGGGTATGACAGTGGCCTCATAACTGATGTCCAATTCCAGTATCCAGGTGTCGGGCATTGCTTCATGCAGATCATCTAGACCAGGGGTGTCAAACTTGGACATCACGGCAGCATCACATGACATATCACTTTTTTCCTCCTTTGCTAAACCAGGAATGGGCATGGCCAGTGCGTGACGCATTTGGTCCACAGGAAATGAGTTTGACAGCCCTGTTCTAGAGAATCAGAATTGTCATGGGCAATCTTGCACAATTCTTTAATAGTTTGCATATCAGCACCACAGTCACAGCAAGGGGAATCTTTCCATCCCCACTGATATGGGCAGAGACACTTCTTCCAGTATAACATCTAATTCAGTGGTGAAATTCATTTTTTTTTTACTACAGGTCATGTGGGTATGGCTTGTTGGGCATGGCTTGGTGGTTGTGGCATGGTGGGCATGGCTATGTAGTCATGTGACTGGGTGTGCCGCTGCATCCCCCAGCTCCCTGTTTTTTGCCTAGAAAGCCACTCTGAAGCCTCCTGGCAGCCAAATAGGGGCATGGGGGAGGGTGCTGCCACACCCCCTGTGCCCCGTTTTTGTCTAGAAAACCTTCCTGAAGCATCCTGGTAGCCAAATAGGGGTGCATGGAGACTCTTGGAAGGAATAAAAGGGGTGATAAAAGAAGGATTGCACCAATTTTAGCACAAATATTGAACTTTTTGTACAAACACAGTATGCATACCAAGGGGGCAGAGTTTTCATTGCAATGATTGAAATGCTTTTCATTAAACCCCATCTTTGACCACCACCCCTTGCAGACATCTTAGTGGGCATGAGCAATCTGATGATGTTGCAGTAATAGGGGCTGTCATTAGATGAAACGTGGAACTCTGTAGCATACAACTAGATTAGCTGTCTAGAGATACTTTTGTGACTGTGGTGGCATACCGATTGATCCAACACACCTTTGCGCGAGTATCTCTTGAATCTCTACATTGTTCCCTGACTCTCATCCCATAATCACTTTCCAGGTAACACTGCCATGTTCTTGTACTTGTGGCTTTAGTATATGTGTGAAGCCATCTTGGGGAAATGTCACTTAGCAGATTTTTAAAGCAGTGTCAAGTCTGGTTAGTATTTCAGTAGTGGATGACCAGAGAACATTCAGAACATAGGCTAAATGAGAAAATTGAAAATATACCCCTCAAGAAGGAAATGGCAAAGTACTATTATTCTTTTGCCACATATACAACCACCATAGGTTCTCTGTGACAAAGAATGTAATACAATCTGAAATCTGACCAGGTAATGTCCAATTTATTCATATGTCATCTCCTCTACATATTTTATTTTAAAAGAATTATTAAATTGAAGCTCAATTTCAGAAAATCTTTTTCTTCTTATCTTTTCATTTTGTTGCTTGATATTCAAAACTGGATCACTACTTTGAAATTTGAGTTGAAAACAATGTGGAGTTACACTAGATTTTTAATCTAAACTTTATAACATTTCAGTGATGTATAAAGACAATTTTTTATTAAGATAACAGCTGAAGTGTGAGTGAAAACACAGTTCTAATTTATCATAATTTAAGGATATTGTAAAAATGCAGACACTACATTCTATTTCACAATATGTTCTAATATGCATATAAATTCTATAGCATAGATTAAGGATAGCCTGAATCCTTTTTTAAGGAAAGTTCTAAAACTCTGGCCTTTCTAGCAGGGACAGAACCTTATGAACCATTTGATTTTTATAGTATAACTTTTTTAAAAAATTTCCCTGATGCACCATTTTATTGCTTTGTTATTATCATTTCCTTCTTATTTGTTAAAAATGTGTTCTAAACTTTTTTTATATGATACCTGGAGTTACTTTTGTGTTTAGGCATATTATAAATCCAATAGCTAAGTAATTATCTTTACTTACTAAAGTAAATAAATCCATATTTCTGCTTCCAGTGCAATCTTGGAATATTTTTAGTCTGCTATTGGAAGCAAATCCCAACCAATGAAATGTGGCTAAAGTTTTGTTAAAATATATAAAAGACTTAAGTCTGATCTACATTAAAAAGTTGTGGGGTTTTTTTTTTTCTTACTTTAGTCTGATTAACTACATTGAAGATAGGATAAAACATAACAAACATTTTAGGTACCAGCTGTCGTCATGTCATCTTGTAATGGTCAAATGCCACTCTTACATTTTTTTATCCAAATTAAAATTGCCAACCTTCTGCCAAAATTAAAAAATCTCATGAGATTTTATTAATTTCACTCCTCCTGAATATTTTCACATATCATTCTCAGACGGAAATCACTGTAACATAGATGACAGTATTAGCTTTATGATTCCAAAATGGATACATGGATACATCTAATACCTGTCTCTTTTTCTGCAAGATCTTGAAAACTTTGAAACTAAAGCAAGAAGTGCTGTATCAGTCAGAGAGGGACAAGGAGTCATTCTATTCTGTGCACCTCCACCACACTATGGAGGTAATACAAGGCATTTTGCATTATATTCTTCGGTATTTGCCAGCATGAAGAATAGATGTGTAGAAAGTCCTATGATTTTTTATGTGTATAAGATTTGGGGGGACAAAATCTAATTTAGTGCTTGAACATGCCTGCTATGATTTATGATAGAAATGGCTGGATCTGTCCTTTTCATCCGCCCCCCCCCCAACCTGGGTGGTTTATAGTGAAATTTGTAAATTTGAGTAAGTTTTTTGGATTATTTTTAAAACAAGAACTGAACATTTTCACCTTTCTGAACCAGTCAAATTCAGCAAGTATGGTCACTTTCACAGTGTGAAGAAGTACCACCTTTTTTTCCTGTTTAGAAAGGAAGAGGCAAATTTTAATCAAGTATTTGTGAAAGCATAAATTGTGTTTTATTCATGTTTGGAATCACAAATAACTCTATCCAGTTCTCGATTTATGGTAGGAGATAAGAAAGTACTGTTTCTTTGCCTTCTGACCCATCCTATCCACTATGCAGAGTAATGATAACTTGATACAACTATCTAGAGCAAGCTGCATACAGATGCAATAATCAAGACTGTGGTAGGGACTTTTAGCAGCTTATCATGGCCTTGGATACACTGAATAAGAAACAGAAAATAGAATTTTGTGGCAGCCTATTATTATTTATGCACATATCATCACTATACTTATACTATGATGGATTATACTTCTAATGTACAGTCATCAAATAACAGATTAAAAAACGATCTCTGTTTCCATCTTCTTTTCCTGCTCCATCGCAAGCAATTTTTCATAATTCTAACTGAACTGTATCGCTGATGCTTTCTAATTAATACAACATTTTTTCTTCATACTGTGTTGAAATTCCTATTTTTTTTCTACTAAGGTAAATTATTCGATACATTTGGCAAATATGTGCTATTTGAAATATGGCTTCCCAAAAGACAAAAACTAAGCCTCTCTGCCTCTGCTTCTAAAAAGGTAAACTATTTCCAAAACCTAAAAAGAAAGAAAGAAAGAAAGAAAGAAAGAAAGAAAGAAAGAAAGAAAGAAAGAAAGAAAGAAAGAAAGAAAGAAAGGGTAGGGTAGGGTAGAGTAGGAAGAAATATTGCGAATAAGGGTGGTGTTCTTTGAGATATCTGTCCACACATCATTCTTAACAAGTTGCTTGGCTAAGCATTGAAGTGAAAATAAAATATAAAAATACAAACAACACATAGGTAGGACCATTTTCCCACTATTGGCATCAACTAAAAATGATGCCACTTACAACTCAACATTGAAAACTTTCTAGAAGGCTATTCATAATGCCAGATTTGAATGGAACATTCATTTCATGGATGAACTGAATTTTCAGGTGTCCAATTTTCAGGAGAGGAGAGGGGAGAAAAAAACCAAACTTCCCAAAATTTCTATCTGCCTCTAATATCATAAATGAATACTTAAAAATGAGTTGCTAGGTAGCACACATCTGGATGCATAAATAAGATTGCTGCAGTTTTTGCTTTTTTGTTTTGGAAATTGAGTATTCTGCCCATGGAAACTTGTGGAGACCAGTATTTTTTTTTTACAATAATGTTATAGAAGTTTACAAATATAAAGATAAAAACCTAATGCAAACTAAAGAAAATATAAAGAAACAAAGAAGAGGGGGGGGAAAAGAATAAGATATGTCTCTCCAGACAAGTATAAACAATTGATATCTTAACACTTTCTCTAATACCTTTTCAATTAAGAAAAAGACTTCTTACCTGAATTTTGTGCCTTAGTAAAAACAAACAAACAAAAAATCTGAGTTCTAAGTCTGCAGATGCTATTTGTGTCTCTGTTATGTCCTACAAAGCTCTAATTTTTCATCCATGGTCCCAACTTCTCTTTTTGTATTTCCTTAGATGTCTATTTAGTTCTGAGGTTTTGCTCCTACCTCTTTTTCTCCTAGTTTCTCTCCTAGATGAGGGGGTCAAATTATTTTCCAAAGCACCAATAAACAAGACAAGGAACAATGGTTGGAAACTAACCAGGGAGAGATTACATGACCCAGGACCCTATAACCAGGGGTGGATTTCTACTGGTTCAGCACGGTTTAGGCGAACAGTTTGTTAAGGTGGGTCGGTTCTAGCAAACTGGTTTGGTCAATTTTTGAAAATAATAATTTTGGGGCTCCCACTGCCTGGGTGCTATAGCTACCTTTATTCACCCTGTTTGCAACACAGCTGATCAGAGTAGCAGAATGCCTCAGCTGTTTTTCCTGCAGAAGCCCCTAGGTGGAAAAAGAGCTGAGGTGCGCTGCTGTGCCGATCAGCTGTGCTGCAAACAGAGCAAATAAAGGTAGCTATAGTGTCTGGGAGGTGGATGGGAGGGCCCATTTTTTTTCAAAAAAAATATTTTTATTTTTATTTTACAAAAACCAACAAAACAGGATGTTACGCCAGTTGAAACAGCCCTTCCTGTAACCATCATAAACATGAATCAATTGCCAAGCATCTGAATTTCAATCATGTGACCATGGGAATGCTGTGTCATAAGTGTGAAAAATGGTCATAAGTCAGTTTTTTTCAATACTGTTGGAACTTTGAACAGTCACTAAATGAACTGTTAGAGGTTGAGGGCTACCTGTAACACACTTCTCACAATGTCATATTGGGTCTGCACACATTAGCTAGAAGCCTTGGTTAATTATGACTCACATACTACTACTACATGTTTCTTCTTTCTCTGAATGGCTCTTACATTTTATTGATCTACAAAGTGTTATGCAGAAGGGTTTCTAATTGTTTTTCAGATCATGATACCTGTTAGTTAAAAAAGAAAATCCAGAATTCCAGATCAAGAGGCAAACTGTAGTGACAGAAAATTTGCTGCATTCAAGTGAACCAAACCTCCCCGTTTTCTCTCCTTCACCTCTTAGGAAGTATTGAGGTTTGGTTATGCTCAGTTTGAAAAACCTAGTTCAAAGGTAGTAGCTGACTATCTTCTAAAGAGAAAAAATGTAATACCAGTTTCCAAAATCTATTCATATTGAGTGGTTCCTGTCTTCTTGGTTTTTGTTTTGCTTTGTTTTTGAAGAGCTTTCCATACATTGGGGTTTCTTCTTCCCTGTTCTTTGGTCTTTTCTTCATTTCTCTTCCCACATTGGAGATATTCATTGATACATTTCAGTGTAGCAAATCTGTCCTCAAGTGATCCAGTGGTTAAGACATGAGACTACAAACCAAGAGGCTGCGAATTCTAATCTCCCCATTGGCATGAAATCACGGGTGGGTTTCAACTGGAGTAACAATCAGTTTGGTCGGTTTTTGTAAAAAAAAGAAAAAAAACAATTTTGGGCCCTCCCACCTACCCAGATGATATAGCTACATTTATTTGCTGTTTGCAGATCAGCTGATTGGCGTGGCAGTGTGCCTCAGCTGTTTTTCCACCTAGGGGTTTCTGCAGGAAGTTTATTTTCCAAAGAAAATTTATTATTATTATTATTATTATTATTATTATTATTATTATTATTATTATTATTTACAAAAATTAGCTGAAGCGGTTTGCTAGAACCGGCCCGACCTTAACAAACCAGGCTGAACCAGTAGAAACCCATCCCTGCATGAAAGACAACTGAGTGGCTTTGGGCCAATCACACTCTCTTTCAGCCCAAATCACTGTACACGTTTGTTGTTTTTTTTTGTGGGAAAATAAGAAGAGGTATGTGTACTGCCTTGAGTTATTTATAAAAAATATATAATAAATAATTTTAAAAAATGTTTTTTTAAAAAAGTCCCTGCACTTTTTTCCCAAGGAAGAAATGAATTTGTTCTTGCAGTAGGCACAATGTAGGTTTTTTTCAAGTGCATACCCTTTGCAAGGCACAGTGTATGCACTTCCTACATTGTCTAAATTACCTGAAGCTTTCTTTGCCATGTCCTCTAACTCAGTGTTTTTCAACCACTGTTCCGCAGCACACTAGTGTGCCGCGAGATGTTGCCTGGTGTGCCGTGGGAAATTACTTTATATATAGTCAATATAGGCACAGAGTTAAATTTTTTAACATTTTCTAATGGTGGTGTGCCTCGTGATTTTTTTCATGAAACAAGTGTGCCTTTGCCAAAAAAAGGTTGAAAAACACTGCTCTAACTAAACTTCCATGCAAATCTTCCTTGCTTCCTTGCTATAGTCTTAGGTACCCACAAGCTGCCCTTTGGGTGTGCACTAGCTTGGATTGAAAAATGGTGGAGTGGAAACAGTGGCTGCCCATTGATCCTCTTTTTGCTCCAGTGGGCTTGGTTCTGGTGAAACTGGGTCTCTTATGGGTCCCCTGTGTGTCTCAGCTAAGTTAGCAAAAGCAATGCTCCTATTTTATATAGTGGGAAATCATCCAGGAAATCAGTCAGGAAACTATCAGCTATTAGCAGTCACAGAATCACCAAGAATCGGACATGATTGAATGACTAGCATCGTCATCAGAAGCAGTGAACATCAGTATTTCCCTTGTTGTTTCTCCTATCTCTTCTCCCTTTTCTAATTCCCTTGCCAAATTCTTTTTGCTCTTCCTGGTTGTTTGTTCAGTTCTCCGCTTGTGCTTTTGAGAAGCCATGCTTTGAATGTCAGGCACATGTCTCTGCCAAAAGACTGCAGTTATGATTTCCTCTCCTATTGCAAAACCTGGATTAATTGTATTATGCAGGCTTTGAGAGAGAGAGAGAGAGAGAGATTTTCAAAAGGAAAACATCTTTGATAGATCCCAAATGACTTGCTGTTTCTAATTATAGTCACATAATATTACAGGAAGTCAGCATAAAGTTCCTCAGTACTGCTGTTTACAGAGTCACAAGCATCCCATGGGTTTTCCAACTAAAAACATAAATAATATTTGTAAAATGGCATTGAGGATGGCAAAGAATTTCAGTGCTAAGAAAAGAAGCAACATTTGGAATGAATCTGTTGGCAGAAAGTTTTAAACTCATGAATTATACATTTAATTAAGAAATGCTAAACTGCTAAATTTCAAAACTTCTGATTTACTGTGCTTTATTTGAAAAAAAAAATTAATTTCTATGCCACTCTTGCCACTGCTGGAGCATGATAGAGAGAGCTCTACCATCAGCTGTCAAATTCCAGGCAGTCATAAAAAAATTTTGTGACAGAAGGTGAGAAGCCACAAAATAGAAAGGCAGAAAGTCACACAGATTAGAACAGTAGGGAAATCAGGAAGCAGATGAAGTACCAGCACCTACAGGAAATAGCTATTTTGGGTGAGAAGGGGAGAGACCCACAAAAAAAGTTAACATAAAGGTTGGTTGATTGTCAAAACATCAGAATGTCAAAGTGCATAATCTAAAAAAAGAAAAAAGAAATTTAGGATCCACTCTAAAGGAAACACTGAACAGAATAGATGTCAGTTCAATGGCTACTTTTGTAGTTCATGTCTATCAGTGCCAATTTAATGTCCTTCTGGTTACAGCACCAATATATGGTGATATGTTAACTCTAAACAACATAGCAAAACTCAAGGCATCACCGATAATGCCTAGAAAAAAAGTACAGTGAGTCAGGGTTCACCAATCATGGGCCATGGACTGGTAACACCACTGCCACCACCATTGCCGGTCAATGGAGCCAGAAAGGTTGGAGGCTGCGGTACTGAATCATTCAGCAGTGAGATGAGTGTCATGTTAAGTAAGTAAGTAAGTAAGTAAGTAAGTAAGCAAACCTACATAAAATACCTACATATACTCATTTAAAAACAAAACAAATCCCCCCAAAATATTCATTTTTATCTTACACTAACCATAGGAATATCTGGAAAAGTTCACCATCTGAATATTTCTAACACCACACAATGTTGCTTTGACAATGTCAAGTATCCATAGGAAATCTATTAACCTAACAAAAAGTGGTGTTGGACATAGCATTGAAGGTGCATTTGTTTCTGTGTATACAAAGAATCATGATGAGACAGAGTTCTTGCTTGTATTGAAGTCAACACATATGCTTTTCAATCGGCAGATGTCTACTGTACATATATGGGACTATCTTGTGCACAGGGATTTCATCTGAGTGGTGAAGTTTATTGAGACTGTCCATGTTTGTCCTATCTCCACTGGCACCTACTCTGCCAATGTCTTCTTTACTGCTCTGTTCCTATGCATTCATCACAGTCCCACCAAAATGAAATACACTTAAGTTGTTCTTGACTATATATTGGTTTTAAAGTAAGTTTTTCCCATATTCTGAAATCCTTCAAGGGAAGCCTCAAGATGCCTACAATCTGTTGAAGTTTTGAAGCAAACTTTTAGAAGGAAATTGGGTGACTGTGGTGACTTGAAATAAAAAGGTAAGAGATGAAGGATATTATCAGCAATGCAGATCCATTTTATATCAATAGTGACTAAGCAGTGAGAAAGGGCAAAATATGATCACTTATTTTTGCTGAATGTTTGGATAAAGCTATCAAAGGACTGGGAAGGAAAAGACTTTGACAGAGATTGAGATCAGTTTAGACAATGAATCCACAACGGGATCTCTTAGACATATATTTTTAATTTTAAAGATAGAAACTTTTGAAGATAAAGTTATGGAGCTGTTTTGGAATTTCATTTCAGTATTAATGAATGAATGAATCAATCAATCAATAAACTTCATCAGGGTCATTGACCAATAAAAAATGAATATGCTTTTGAGAGAGTGTAATAAATCTAATTATGAAACAGATCAGATCAATGTATTACTTAATTGTACATAGTAAGCCGCATTAAGAGCAGGGATGGGTTCCTACCAGTTCGCTGGTTACCTGCTTTGTGGACCCAATCGGCTGTCAAAAGCACGCTGTGTGGGATCGCCTTCAAAATCTTTGTGGTGTTCTGCAAACACTCTGATCCAACAGCTATGCAGCTGGACATCTTTATAATAAAGCAATGTAACAAAACATCTCTTCATGTTTTAATAATTTCTTCACCACACAGGGATTTTTTGTTTGTTTGAACTGAATATCCTGATATTTCCCTTAAGAGTGATTTTTGGAAAGGCATGGCCTTTTCTGAATTTAAAAACTGTACATTGGCTTAACTATCTCCCTGGCTTGAAAAACAGGAAATCAGCTAGCCATGAACCCAGTTTTAGACAAAGCAGCCAGATTAATCAGCTCTCCTGATTAGATCTGGCATGCTGTTTAAGGACTGCCAAGGGGCATTTCCCATCCTCAGAATTTGTCAATTGCTTGAAAGTTGAGGTCAGGATATTTGGATCAGCTACACAACACCAGCATGTCCAGGATAAATGTTTATTATAGATAAGAAGGTAAAGGGATAGGTGAAAAGGTGTCTCAGCCTAGACTACATGCTTACAGGTAGGAAACTAGTACAGGAACTAAAATGGAGGAGCATGCCCACTCCTTTTATAGGAGTGAGACAACATCTCCCCCTTCAGGTGCCAACAGATACAGCGCATACATGTGCTGCCACTTTGTCTACAGTGCAGTCATACAATATATTGTTGACAGAATTGCATCACGTGAGAAGTGAGTGTTTTGCAAAGTTCTAATACAGGACAAAACAAAATAATCAGTTAAAAACAGGGAACAAACCCCAAAGGGAAAATTATAAGCTTTAGGCAGTACAAGAAAATGCATGTCCAATTATGACTCACAGTTTTAGTCATGCTGGCATTAAGTATTAACCATGCACACTGTTTTCTGCATGGATATTTTACTGCCTCTGCTCATGCCAAAGCTCTTGCTGATTAACTTGGAAAACATTCTTGGTATCTCTGTTCAGTTACATAACACAAACTGTCTAAAACTGTCTACCTCCCCACACCCCACCGTAGCCTGGATTTTGTTTTGCTTTGCTTTGCTTTGCTTTGCTTTGCTTTGCTTTGCTTTGCTTTGCTTTGCTTTGCTTTGCTTTGCTTTGCTTTGATTCAATTCGATTTGCTTTGGTGTGCCTTTCAGTCAATCTTCAGTCCTGCCGTACATGTGCTTGTCTGCTACTCATGCAAGTGGAGCTATGCAGATACATGTGCTCACCCACCACTTCTGCAGCTCAGTTCCGAATGGGCCAAGGCTCAGCAGTGGTAATGAATCTGTTTGTTCATTCTGGTTCCTTCTTATCATAACTGATAAAGTGATTGTTTTATCATTTGGTATCTCAATGTTTAAACAGGCACTATTCTATTGTAATCACACCAGGATAAAAATGGAGGAAAAGGGTGTCTGCATTAAAAACAAAGAACAAAAACACCAGAAACATTATATCCAATATTTGCTGATATGTATTATTTCATTTAATCAAAACCAAAGCAAAGGTAGTCAATTCATTAAAAATATTTCATGTTCTAAACATGTTAACTCTCCCAATTTTCTTAGGAAAATATGGGCAATAAGCATTTGATATTTTCCAGATTTATCATTCGCTTGGATTTTCAACAATAATCCCTTATATGTTCAGGAAGATGATTGTCAGTTTGTCTCTCAAGAAACAGGAAATCTATGTATTGCCAAACTGGACGCATCTGATGTGGGTATCTACACTTGTGATGCATCAAACAGAGAAATAAAACAAAGTGTTCAAGGTCCACCCACACCACTCGTGCTCTGGGGTTATGGTAAGTTTTTTTAAAAAAGAAAAATATAATCCTTAATATATTTACATTAATTCTGAAATGGCACCCAATCTCTGCAGAAAAGTACATAGATTTGAACTCCCCATTTGATTTAAGGATTCTTTGGTCAGACATGTAGAATCAACACTACATCCTGAATTACATGTAAGTGGATTTATTGCTCATGTCTTTACACAAGAATCTAGTGAACTAGCGGTCAACACTAGATAAGAGTGAATGGAATTCAAGAGGGGTTGAATTAGATCACTTTTGGGAATGTAACTCCAGATTGATTCCTCTCTTGATTCTACCCCCAGGCTCTGCCTGTCTTACTCCTACATCTTTTTGCCTGATATCTGACTTTTGTTGATAAAATGAAGGAATTGAAGAATTTGTAAAGGAAGATAGTGTCACCCTCTCAAAATAGTCTAGACAAGAAGCACAAACTATGAGTACTAAACCTACTGTTATTGTAAAGCTACAGTAACAGAACCTTGCAAGTCTGAAAGCACTTCGCTCCCCTCTCTGTCCTTACTTTTTCTTCCTAGAAACTAGATAGAGACCCCTCTGAGTTGCTTTCCACACTCTTTTCCTGAGCTGAGACACCTTTTGTGTGATAGTTGTCAATGTTGCAATTCTTCCTGCTGTATCCCAAGGTCATTCTCACATCCCATTACAGATATATGAACGGTAGATGAATGCACTTCACAACAGACTTCAGATTGTGTGCTGCCACTTGTTCTTCCAAATAAATCTGTTGGGAGAACATGCCAAAAATCTTTCATTAAAGAGTGGATCATTTGAAGGTTTGACTGGATCACTCCATTGATTTCTCTGTTTCAAAAAAAATATGAGTAATGCAGCTATACATAATTCAGCTTTACCTTGCTTGCCTCCCCTCTCCGATGATCTCATGTCTCCTCCAGCAATTTTAACAGCCTCCAATAATTCCAATAAGATATGCATAATCTTCCTCTACCTGTTAGAATTATTGGTCAAGCTTCAGGTTTTGTCAAATGACTACTTTGCTTTGATAAGGAATATGGTGTTGCCTCTGTGATACAATGTGACTTATCAAGAGGAATCCCAACTCAGATTTATTAAATTGTAAGTCGCTATCTTGAGGGGAAAACGTTATTGTTGTTGTGGTCTTCATTATTTCTATTGCAATCCAATAACCAATTAAAAGAATAGGTTCTCTGGATAGTTCACAGTTGATCAAAACCAAGGATCAGTTTCTCCTGGTTCACTGGTTACCCGCTTTGTGGATGCGCTTCCAGATCGACTGTCAAAAGCGCGCTGCACGGGATCGCTTTCAAAATCTTCGTGGTTTTCTTTAAAAACTCTGATCCAACAGCTGAGTTTTTGCAGAACACCACGAAGATTTTGAAAGCAATCCTGCACGTCCATGAAGCGGGTAACCAGGGAACTGGGAGAAACACATCCCTGATCAAAACAGTAAACAGTAAAGCAGTGGAAATACATACCTAGTAGTATAGGATAAGAGTGGGAGATATAGAAAGAGACAGAGATAAAGACAGAGAGAATTTACCATAAGGGGCACTTAAACTATATCTATCCATCTACTTCAGGTGAAGAGGACAGTCTTAGTTTAGATGAAAGGATCAAGATTAATGCCATGCTTATTTTATATGGAGAACATTCCATAGGGAGAAACTCCAGAAATAAAAATTCTGTCCTCTCATAAGTCCCACCTAACGTTACTTGGAGATGATCCTCAGAGTGTCTAGGGAAGTCCAATTGTTAGGAGCCATTGGGCTATTTCTGTAGATATGGCTCCAAGACATCAGTTTAAACTACTGCATCCCTGAATGGCTAACAGTCAACGCCACCAACAAAAGACTAGGGTGATTTAACTGTAGCCTTGAAACTCTCTATTCTTATGTTTAAACTGTCATGCCACATAAATGCATGACATAAAAAAGCCACATAACCAAATTCATTGCAATGGAAAAGAGCAGACTAAACCAAATCTTAATTCCAAGATTAACTGCATTCTTTCAAGAATCTTCAAATTCAGATGTAACAAACTTTTGTTATTCAAAGGTAAGAGGCATCAAACTAAATCTAATCCAGCTTAGGTTCTGAAGCGAATAGCTTCCTTTCTGGAATTAAAAAAAAAATCTTTTTAAATTAAACATTCACAATTAAAAATGCCTGGTTCAAAAATTCATTAACAAATGAGATTGCTTCCTCCAAGCCAAGGATCTAGAGAATACTAAACGCTCTGAAGAAATAGCAACAAAATTCAGAGCATGTCATACTCCCACCACAAAAATTTAAAAAAATAACAGAGCTCTTGGGATGATTGCTATATCCAGAATGAGGTATGTGAGGAATAATGTGGAATCATTTAAATTAGACATTATATTTTCATAGAGATAATATTCATACAGCATCTCCAGTCCCAACAATTATTTACTTGCTTTCCTCTGATAGATATTTGTTTAGGTAATAACAGATGTCTGTAACACTTGCTCCTTAGTGGCCAAATCATTTGTGTAAGTAGAGAGTCATCAGTACAGTTCCTATAGTTACTCGTGTATTGCCCATTCCACATTCCCTTTTACCACTCACCCCCCCATGTGGGGGTCTCTCTCTCTCTCCCCCTCATTAGACCACTACATGGCCCATAGACTTCATATCCTCTGTACAGAGTCTCAATGAACTTGTCTTTGTTGGCAGCCAGATTTCGTATGATGTTCTTATGTAATGTAATAAAAAAGGCAGTGCGAATAAAGCAGTTGTATTTTCAGCAGCATTCACAAGAAAATTATCATATTTTTCATTGGGAAGAATAGATGTATCTTTAACATCAGACAGGAGAACTGGGACTATCGATATACCTCCAACTTCGAGGAAAGGGAAAAGTTTGGGATATGTAGCCCTGACTTTATGTCTCTTTTTGATGCTTTGGCCAGAACAATGAAGAAATTCCTATTTGCATGCTTTCATTAGCCCTTTTTATTATGACAATCCATTTTTCTATAAAATGTCTTGAATTGGGTTTTGGAAATCAATTGTAAAATCCGATTATAAAGGTGATAGACACTGGATTGGGCAATCAATTTGTAAATTTAATTTCATGTAAGCTATTGTAGTTTATGAAAAGTCATTTGCTAATAGATGGGGGACAGGTAATAAATTTATTTTACAGCTAGGAGGAAGAAATAAATGTATTAGTAGAATTATGAAGCCAATGGGTGCAAGGAAGAAATCTAATTATTTTAAAGGTCTGTGCCTGCTTTGATGAATTATTGTACATCATTTAATTAGTTAAAATTGACATTAAGTATATTTGACTTGGTTGTGTCCCATTTAGGGAATGGCTTTGTCCTTATGGCACCCATTTCAATATGGTGTCCCTGATGGTTGCTTAACATTCTAATAATCATAAATAAATGTGTTTCATCTTTGATAGACTAGCATGCACTGTACCTATGATTATATCTGCTTGAATTCATACTACAAAGCAACTTTCTCCTAACCATTTGCTTTCCAAATATGTTTCTGTACCAGGCTTATTATGAGAGTTGTTTCACTTCACTTCCTGTAAACACCAATAAGTATATTTAACTCTGACTTCTTTCAAAATTAAGACAGAAAAGCATTTGGCAGGACATTTTATTGGGTTTTTTTTCTTATTTTGATTGATTGGCAAGACTTTAAGACTCAATTTATTAAGCTATATATTTATTTTATGAATTGGAACAGAATGCACTATGTGTTCTGATAATTGCCAAGGCTTGACCTCATTTGATAATCTGGATCAAGAGGTCAAGGGGAGCTCCCCACTGAGAGTTGATTTGTGGAATTCATATTAGTCATTGTACTAAAAATGAAGTTCTCCATAGCGGCTCACTCTTGGTTTCACTGGAAGATACTTGTTAGTTTCCATGGGAACAAATTAGTTCACAGGTTGTTGTTTTTTTTAAATGCTACTATTTTGTAGTAGTGGGTTTGAAGCACAACTCAACCACAAGCTGTTTTAGTATTCAGCAGGTGTGATGGGGGAATATGAGCCAAAA
The DNA here is from genome assembly GCA_027560395.1 of Boaedon fuliginosus. Classification (NCBI taxonomy): domain Eukaryota; kingdom Metazoa; phylum Chordata; class Lepidosauria; order Squamata; family Lamprophiidae; genus Boaedon; species Boaedon fuliginosus. The sequence goes on along the minus strand of JANHGC010000044.1, from coordinate 34,761 downwards.
ATCGAAGTGCATTTTCCAGAGACTATACAGACAGCAAAAGGCACATCCATTCGGCTGGAATGTTTTGCCTTTGGAAAGTAAGGATTTTCATCTCTTCCATATTTGGGGAGATGGAGTTATAAAGTAAAGGCATTTCTCAAACACTTGGCTAAATAGCAGATTTGATTTGACTGCTGATACATGATCACAAAAAAATGTTTTATATAAAATTTTCATAACCTTAACAACATTGAGTGTAAAAAGTAAAAAAAAAAAGTGAATGAAATCCACATTCATTCATTTTACATACAAACTTCCAAAATCTGCTCCTATCAAACTGATATGCAAACTAAAGTGCAATTGATTTTCACAGATTCAGTGTCCCCCACCCCCTTCCACATCCCACTCAAAATAACAATGTAATCCGTTATGGGACTCAGGAGGCATGTATTATACTTGTATTGTTAAAAACTATGGACATTCATTTCCCAAGGATGTGCAAGTATTACACAACATCCCCATATACTTCAAAAATGGATCAGGGAAAGTTTACAACCAAGGATTGTTATAGAAGATATATTGTAGTAAAAAGACACATACTAATGTTCCTGTAAATATTTCCAAAAATGTAGTGCAAATAACCTGAAATTATCTAATTAACACTTCACTTATCTCTTTAGTGGCTTTCAGGCTGTACATTTAAGATTAAATTTATTTATTTATTTGATTTATACCCTGCCTCTTTTCTCCGGTCAAGTGGAACTTGAGGCAGCTAATTCCAAATTTAATTTTTATTTAAGGATTGATAACCAAGCCTAATGAATGTAACCACACACACCTTTGCACATACTTCCTAACTATATTTCAATAAATCAATAGCACTTAAACTTATATACCATTTCACAGTGCTTTAAAGCCTTTTCTAAGTGATTTACAGAGTGAGCATATTGCCTCCCAACAATCTGGGTCCCCATTTTACTGACCTTGGAAGGATGAAAGGCTAACTCAACCTTGAGCCAATCAGGATTGAACTGCTGGCAGTTGGCAGAATTAGCCTGCTGTACTGCATTCTAACCACTGTGCCTCCATGGCTATACAATCACTTACATTTTTCAAAGTTCAGTTTACGTAAAGCTGATTATTATTTTTTTCACTTAAGTATGTGTAAAAATATGTTACATATGGATGTATATAGACTTCTTTCAAAGGATTTATTCCAGGTAAGAATAACACATATGATTCATCAGATAAAAATATTACATTTACCTAATTTTAAGCAGTGAATGTTTTACTTAATAACAAATGACAAAATCCTGTTGGTATCAAAGATATACCAAACTTTATTTATTTATTTATTTATTTATTTATTTATTTATTTAATTTGATTTATACCCCGCCTCATTTCCCTGGTCAGAGGGAATTTAGTACATCTGTTTCAATGATAGGTAGGCTATAGGTTCTGTAATTTTCTACAGAGGGAGTAACTATTAAGGGGTCCTTGGTGCTCTCTGAGCTTGATTGTTCTCTTGCTGAAGTTTTATTACCCAAACTAGGTAACATCATTAGTGCTAGTGTTATTTGATTGGGCTGTTCCTTGAAGGAGGTGTTGTTTATTTGATTGTTAGTTTGATGTTAATCTTGAAGTTAATATATACTCATTTGGGTGCAAATTGCTGTGGCAGGTGTTTTGGTTTTTTTATTTGCCTTTTTGGCAGTTCCCTACCAGCAATCATTGCCCAGATGAGCATAGATTAAACCCAATATTAAATCAGACCAACAATCAAGTAAATGATACCCCAGTCAAGGAAGTGACAAACAAGCCAATAGTAAACAGCCCAACCCAAGAACCTCTAAGGCCGCCCAGGGCAAGCCACTAGACTGGGAGCAAATCCCACTCCTTACAAGCACTGATTATGTTTGAGTAATGTAATGTCTGCAAGAAAACAATCAAGCTCAGAGAGCACCAAAGACTCCTCATTTCAACCCTGAGCTACAAATATTATAATATTTATGAGTAACTATTAAATAAGTATGTTTACATTGATATCATTATAAGCATAACTAATTTGACCAGTTTTTCTATAGTAAATCCACTGTGCTGACATCCAGTATATACAACTTTGAACATAACTCCCCAGTTTTCCTCTAATCTAACCATTTGAAAGAAAAATGGACTTGGTGTCTTTGTTGCCTTCCTTCTAGTTCAGGGATATCCAAACATTTTGCAAGGAGGACCACATTTGGTGAGCGGAAAATGTGTGTGAGGGCTGACCATTCAGCCTGACATTCTTTGAACCATTAAAATTAAATGCAAATGACTATTTTATTAATAGTACAGTGAAGGGAAAAACGTATGCCAACGGGGAGAAGAGGCTGTGGGCCGCTCAAAATTTGAAAATGGGCCGCAATTGGCCCCCGGGCTGGATTTTGGACATGCCTGTTCTAGGTGGACAGACCATTTTCTATTTCCATTTACTTTCCACTTATTATTTAACAGGTACTGACAATATGGTTAGACTGATGCCAGCAGTACCTTAAACATAGGCAACCACCTCTGGCACTGAAAAATACTCTGAATTCTATATTGAGACTTATGGAACACCTCTAAGAACAGCATTTAATGAAAAAGATAGATGTTTTCTTTATAGCTCTCTGAAGGAAACTAACTTATCACACCAAAGGTTCTTCTTTAAACTGTGACCAGTGCCACTGATGTTCACCCACTAAATTGATTCTCTAATTAAATAGAGCCACAGATTAGCTATGACTAGGTTTCTATAATTCTATAAAGCCCCTATCTTCTTCCAATGAGAAGTAGCTAGTCAGTTAATAGTTGCATGTTCTCAGAATGATAGGAAATGACAGAAACAGGTTTTCTGACTCAGCCAATAAATCAAGGCTTCTGCCCCAAATTCAGGCAAAAACCCAAGGCCCATAGAATAGTTGGTAGAGCAACTATAAATGCTTTACTTTTCAGTGGTTTTTTTTTGTCCAGTTCTTTGATTTTCTGGTTGCTCTTTCATTTGTTTGTGTGCTGATTATTGATTGCTAGCCTTTGTATGTAATTAGAACTCTTATATCAGTTTTTTTTTATTCTGCAACAATTCACTTGGTCCCCTTTTATTAAAATTAAAATCCATTATTCATTGTAACTCTGGTGTTAGATTTGTGCTAGCACCACACATTGTAAAACTGCCTGAGGCTGGTCATTTTGTTTAAAGGAAAAAACTAGATGCATTTGTTTAAAAGCTTAGTCCTGGAGAAGGGACTTCTCCTGTAAGCTGATTACTCCAAAATGTAATATGAGTATCTCTCAAGTCAAATACAAGAGGCAACAGGAGAACCCAAAGGAAGGCCAATGGATAAAAGTGACTTACAGCAATTTTAAGCATTTTCCTGAGAAGGAAAAATTGTGTTTTGCATTTTAGGTAAGGCATTGGAAAAGTTACTCCAGGAAATAAAATGTTACATAAGTCATTCCAATGCTCTTCATTTTCCTTCTTGTAAATACACATTTGTGTGCATCACCTCTAGTGGGATTAGTCTCACAAAATGAATGTCAAAGGACCAAATTAGGTTTTGCTACTTTTTATACCACTTGACAGGAGATGACACAGATATAGTGAAAGATCTGTCCTTCCCCCTCCTCCAAAAAAGACCAATTAGAGACCAAGAACAAGAAGTAATAACATCAAACCTCAATTATAGCAGAATTGAAGTTAAAAAGAAAAGAAAAAAAAACACCACTATTTATCACAACACTACAAAAATTACAACTAAAATTAGAGATTAGCCCAGTTCTGGGACTCTTACCCAATTAAGGAAAACCAAATTGTTTAATCACTCATGAATTTTAGTCATGTAGCTTAGTTAGTAAAGTCTTGAAAAGGCAGGTTTCCCATTTTTATATATTTTTATATATCACTGCAAGATGAAGGTCTCTTCCCATGTTTCCAACCATTACCGTCCTGAGCTTTCTTTTGCCAAGTGAGATGATATTATTGATCCATTTTGTTTTAGGTCTCTTTTGTAGATGCTTTTATCAAATGTAATCCATTCCATGACTGCATTGGTCCACCTGCCATCAGTTCTTCTTGCTTTGTAACCATTTCCATTTCAATTCTTTTATTCTCTTGATGATATCATATACTTTCATTTCTTCTCTAAACCATGTGCAGGTCTCTCTGCCCCTCTCTCTGTCCCGCCCTCTCTGTTTCTCATCTATCTATCTATCTATCTATCTATCTATCTATCTATCTATCTATCTATCTATCTATCTATCTA
>JANHGC010000039.1:0-10348 GCA_027560395.1 Boaedon fuliginosus | reverse complement strand
AATTGGTGCAGAATTGAAAGTTTGTATAAAGCACATACAAACACACATCCGCAACCCACCTCTCTTTTATAGATATAGATTATCAGAATCCTTAAGAATCCACAGGCAACTTTGGTAAATTGTCTTCATGTCTAAACCTATAAAAAGGCCCTCTTTTTCTGATCTAAAATTATCATAGATATGCTCTAATATGAAATGAGAAGGTCAAAAGATTAAGCAGATTCCTGTGATAAATGAGCTCGGTGTTTGACATCCAAACCTTTGGTTTGGAGGTCTAGACATTCAGTAGGCTTTTCACTTCATTTCAAAAATATGACATGCTTCTGAGATGAATGGGATTTTCCATAGACTTTTGGAAAGAGCAGCAGTCAAAAGGAAAATGAAACTCAAGCACTTTGATCCTACATTTCTACACAACAGGAGACAGCTTGGCTGAGTGAAGAGTTTAGGACTTCTGTGCCTATGGGTCTTCTTCTCTTAAGACTTTAGGATTCTTAAAATGCCTTTTGCCCAACATATCCTAGCTCAAAAAAATATATTTTAGTATGATGACTGGTAAAGGTATCAACAAAATCTGCTCTGATTTTCTTTAGAAATAAATGTGTGAGAAACAACAAACGACTGTTTTGGCATGGAAATTAGTGTAAAGAGGACACAGTAGCATGATTGTTTGTTTTTTCACATTTTCAAATTGCTATCTCCTTCAGAGAGGGATTGTGGGAGGTGCACAATAAAATGTTAAAATATAGAAACAGGATATAGAAGTTAAAAATTTAAGAGAAGGCAAGGATGATTAAACACTGTTAAAATTAGTTAAAAGGTGCAGGAAGAGTTTTCATGACACTAGCTAGCCACAGGGCTGCAAGCTCCTTTGGTTTCCCCATGTAAGGCTCAGAGAGTTGGAAGGGACCTTGTAGGTCATCTAGTCCAACCTCCCACCCAAGCAGGAGACTCTACACCATTTCTGACAAATGGTAGTCCAATCTCTTCTTGAAAGCCTCCAGTGATGAAGCTCCCACAACTTCTGAAGGCAAGCTGTAACATTGGTTGGTTGTTCTCACTGTGAGAAAATTTCTCCTTATTTCCAGGGTGAATCTCTCCTTGATCAGCTTCCATCCATTATTCCTTGTCTGCCCTTCAGGTGCTTTGGAAAATGGCAGCCCCTCAGAGTTGTAAAGGAGTAAAGACTCCTTTACAAAAGACCAGGAGACTGGAAGCCTGCCTCACCTTTGAAAAAAAAATATTCCACAGATTGGGGCCAATGGCAGAAAGGGGTCTCTTCCTATAGCCCACCTGTTGGAGTTCTTTGACTGACAACATCCCTTCCCTGCCTGACCAGGTGGGATAAGCCAATGTAATAGGACTAAGATGATTCCGTAGATCTTCCTCTGGTTAACAATCCTGACAGAAAACAAAATAACCTTCCAGATAATATTTTTTTAAAGTTGCTTTGTAAAAGGAATGTAAAGTAAAAAGACAAAAATAGCACTTCCATGGAAATTTTACATTTAGAAAGCATGAATTAGAGAAATACACAGAGGAGAGGGCGAAGGAGATTGGGCAATTTGAATTTAAAAAGAGATTTTTTTGAGTAATTTCCATTATCAGCTATGCTGGTAGACTATGTGTACAGCAGTTAGGGAAAAAATGAAAAAATAAATAAAAATGGATATATATTCCATAGAAAAACAATGAAACAGAATTCTAATCTTACAATTTACAGCAAAATAAACTTGATGTACATAGATTCACATCTCTAACGAAAAAGCAAGCAAGAGATCACATGATATAAATGTTTATGGTCTAATGCAGGGCTCTCCAATTTGGGAACTTTTAAGTTTTGTGGACTTCAATTCCCAGAATTCCTCAGTTGGATATGCTGGCTGGGGAATTCTGGGAATCGAAGTCCACAAGTCTTAAAGTTGCCAAGTTTGAAGACCCCTGTTCTAACATGCTCCTGGCTATCTCTGATCTCTGGCTTCCTTTTAAATAAATAAGGATAGAACTACTATGTTCTAACAAAGAGATCGAGAGGGAGGTAGAGTTACAGAAAGGGATATAGGTAAAGGTAGCAGGCATATTTCTGAATTTTTATGAAAATCTTTATGGGAGGAGAAAAGGAATTATAAACTCTTTATGATCCCAGATGCTATTCTAAGAGACAATAAATCAGTTATTGCTGAATTATAACATTAAGTTTTCAGCAACCGTATTAAATTAACAGAATGGTCAATTCAGTCTTTTCATCAGTTTTAAATGTTATTTTAACTAGATATTTTATTAGATACATCCAGCAGTTAAACTGGAGATGTGGACATCTGCTAAGCATTTAGCGAGTAACTAGAAGCATAAAATTTTAATCATCAGTTTCTTCAACATTAAAAAGCACCACTATCATGACATTTTTTTTCATAAAGAAAAGCCATGTACTACTGTCGGCCACATTGATTCCGCTAAGGACCATTTTGATATAATAATGCAGATGTCTTCATCCTAGAAATCCCAGTGGTACTTAAAAACTAGACTTTTATTACTCCAGCCTTGGGCCAAACAAAGCTATAAACCTGCTAAATTCTCATTCACATACTGCTGCTAGGTTTTGAATTTCTGTGTGCTGTGTAATTTGCAACCTAAGTAATTAAATAAGGAGGAAAGTGGTGGTCACAATCACAGGCATTTTGATCCATGAGACTTCCCAAAAAATTAAGAGAAGAATTTGTAAATGTACATTATAAATGTTTCATACAAATATGTATGCAAATACATATACACATGGGTATATGTTAGTGTGTGTGTGTGTGTGTGTATTCACACACATACACATCTCTATATACACACAAACATACATACACACACACTCTAAAATATATGGCAACCCAGCTGCATAAGATTATATGCATATAAATGTACATTATAAATGTTTCATACAAATACATATGATATACATACACACGTGGATATATATGTGTGTGTATACACACATACACACACACAAGCACACATCTATATATATATACATACACATACATACAACACAGCTCTAACATACCTGGCATCCAGATGCACAAAACTAGAAGTGACATTGAAAGTTGCCACCATTATGTTTTCTATTAAACACAATGTTTTGTTTAATATAACACTTCCAGAACATTCAACTTCAGCTTTGCCAGTAATGACACACTTCTTGATGCAGTTGTAATATAGGAAGATATTAAAAATATTACAATTGCTGCCTCCCAAGACGTTTTATTACATTTTCAGCACTGAAAGAGGCTGACTGGAGAACAACAGGATTAAAAAGATGGGAAGATCTGAAGGATATAAAATGCCAGAATGGCAAAAATACATTTTTTTTTCTGTAAACAGCTAAAAATGATTACTTTAAACCATTAATGGGTCGATATAGAGCATGGAACTGGGCACACACAAACATACAATGCATTAAAGTGTGTGACATATTTTTCATTTCATAAGATGAAGCGTTTCTCTTTTTTAAAAAAAAAGATTTACCTCAGCAGAGAGGTTTGCAGGGTTGTCAGTGTTCCAGTTTGTAACATTTCATGAACTGAGCTTGGGTAATTGGAAGCATAGTTGATCAGAATGCTCAGGACTTTCAGGGCATGAGAATTTTGCTTAAATTCATGTATGGAGAGTGGTCTGGCCATATAAATGAAGGTGGGTGTATCTGGGAACAGTGGACTGGTGTGCAAACTTGGTCAAATATTAAAATATGAAAATATATTTAAGTAAGGGGAAATTTACTTGAGTTAAGCTATGCAGATAGTAAAAAATTGGTTTGGGATTTTTTTTGCAAATTTTTTTTTCCAGCAATGTTTAAATATTAAAGAGCAGCAGGAATGCAAGAACTTTAGTTCGTTCACACTGAAATATCTTCCTTTCTATTCCAGCTTTAACCAACATTCCTTCATTTGTCCTCTTTTTTCTTTTGTTTACTAGTAGGATTTTTTTTTCTTTCAACCAACAGATTTCCAATACTTTTTTTAAAGGTCTTATTGATTGTCTTCTGATCAAATTAGTTAGCTTTGCCATTTTCATGAGCTTCACCAATATGATCATGCTGTCTTCTATTGTGGAAATTTCATTACTCTTCTATCTTTGTGTGTATAATAATCTTGCCTGGTTTATCACATGCAGTATTAGTTTCCCATATTTCTTTTTCAGTTCATAGTTCAATAAATCCCAATAAAAATAATTCTGAGTTCATCATAATATTAGTTCACAATTATCTTTTGCAGCATTGTATGACTAATATGCACCCAAAATTTCTTTGCTTTTTCACAAGTCCACTCTGCGTGATAAAACATCCCCTCTTCCATTTCACACTTCTAACACCTGGTTTGATATTCCTTTAAACATTTTTGACAGTTTAACCAATGTTGTATACTAACCATACATCAAATTATCACTTAAAGTATGACAAAATGTAAATTTGATAGCAGTTTCCCACATTTTCTCCCATATATTTACACTGATATTGTAATAAAAATGTGCAGCCCATAACCAACATTCCTTCATATTATAAGCCCTATTAGACATTTCTCAACATGCAGTGCTCTGTGTGAGATCATTTCCTATGATATTACTCAAATAAAGAGGGGTGTTTGCTTAAACAGAAGCCTCCATGAATGTAGCTGGATGTCTTCTGAACAAAACTGGAGGAAACCAAGTTCATTATAACCATGTGGCATTGAATAAGTGTTTGCCTGAATTATGTATATGATTAATTATATTATATGACAGCATACTATCCCAAAAAATATTTGTGGTCCTTCATAATCATCCTCAGGAATGAAAAGCATATAAATTGTGATCATTTACTAGTACCACTAATCTCACTACAATGTCTTGACTTTATCCCGATTATAGCTTGAGACCAGACAAGCAAACTAAATAGATATTATTAGCAATTTATTTTCATATTGAACCATCTTGCAAATAGCTCAAATGGGTTAATGATTTCCAAAAAGCTCATGTTTACAAAACCAATTGGTGTTCCCCTTCAACCTCTTTCTCATCAGGGTCTAAGACAAGAGTGAGGAATTCATTTTCTCAAGGGTCACTTGAGAACATGGGACCATTGAGGAGGGCTGCTGATGCTCCACCCCCTGACGCCACTCCAATGATGTTGTCCCACCGCTGCCATTGCTGCTGACACCACTGGCAGGATGGAGACCACCCATGAGCTGGATGTTAAGTATAGGGTGTTTCTCATAAGTAAAATCCTCCACAATTAAATCTAATGTCTAAAGTTCAACAGGACACTACATTTGTGAAAACTGAATACTCAAGGAAAAATTATATTATTAAAATCACATTTAGCTTCACACTTTTTTTCTCCATTTTATGATAATATGTGACTTTATTCAGAGAAGCTGAATGGAAAATAGTGTTTCAACTGCCTTTCTGGATTCACTATCAAGAATATCCTTGTACCTGAAAGATGTTAGCAGCATCAATGAATAATGAAGACATGTATTCTAAATAAAGACATAACTAGGTGTTTGGAGAATTGCAGCCATAATCTTTGGATTGCTTCAGTCTTGAAGAACTCGAAAACAGGGATATAAGGGACTTTCAATTTCCTTTTCCCCTCCGTCCCAAAAAAACATGCTTACTTTTCCAAATAAAAATTTTGTACCTCTGGAGAGCTTGAAAATAATCTGTTGTAAAGTCTGCTATTTAGAATGTAAACAAATACATGTTCTATTAGTATTTATTTATTTATTTGGATTTATACCCCGCCTCATTTCCCCAGTCAAGGTGAACTCGAGGCGGCTAAGTAAATAGCAATGGTATGCTTCCTTGTATTCAGCTGATGTTGTAGAGTTAGGTAGCTTTTGAGGAAAGTAGCGCCATTCAACCGGTCCTGCACATCTAACCTAGTCTTCTGCCCTAAAGTAGGTAGAGGATATTCTTCAATACGATGAGTGAAATACGATCACTCAGTCAGCACCTTGAGTAAAACAGGGTGGACATCACTTGACATGTTGTTTCAGGCAGCAAACTGTCTAGGAGCATTGGCTATGGCCAATGTTTGGCAGTGAATGACGTAGCATTCTCTGTTACATGTGCCTAAGGAGTATGTATTCAATTTCTGCTCATTAAATCAATCAATCAATTATAAATAAGTAAGTAAAAGTGTAATTTGTAAAGGATTGTTCTTTATTCTGCTATACCACAGGTTCCTGAAGCAGAATAAAATGTCATAAATATAACAGTCAATCCACTACCTGTAATAATGAAAAGCAAGGAACAGATTGTAAGTATTGGTAATCTTATATATAATATTTGGGTCCTATTTAGCCACTGCAGAAAAGTTGTCATATACAGTATTGGATATCAATTATTAAATTACATTTATTTCTAGGTTTATGGTATGGGTGGGGTATTTGAGGACATTGAGAGGTTTATTTTATGACTGCTTCATTTATTTTACAGTAATTGTAAGCCAGCCCAATATTAGATGACTGTAAGGCTTCCCAAACATCGTTCTGGGTTTTACTTAATTTGTTTCAACAAATTATTCTGATTTTGTATCTTAAATGAATCTATATGAACTTGGAAGTGGATACAACATTTCACCACCCAGACAACTCCTAGACAAGATTCTAAATAATGAAGCAGGAACAGTGGAAGAAAGAAAAGGTGAATATAATGAGCATAGAAGGTTCCCCTTGGGAGAGATGCCAATTTGATGTGTGCTTTGTGCTTGCCAGTACAATGTGTTGTGATTTCATGATTTCCCTATCTTTTGTTATTCAGTTACAAATGAGATGCTGTAGATGGAAAATTGCAACCCTTTGATCACATCCTTTCAATGGATTTGCAATACCAGATAGCCTAATTATTCGTAGCTTTTATTACACACATTCACTTTTCTCACACAGGCAAGCTGTAGTTTCTTTTTGTGGTCATTCTTAAAGGAAGCTTGCTTGCAAGAAATATAGTTTCTGCAGAGAAACAGAACTGGCAACCACCAGCTGATTGAAATATTTATTATAAGAAGGGGCTTGTTTGGTCCTTCTGATTTCCTATTATCCAGAAAAGATAAGAGAGAGATGTTCATCCTCAGCAATTATTCACTGAAAATCAAAGAATATACTCTGGAGCATTTATGTAGATTTTGCAAATTGTTCACAGCCATTTTTTTTTCTATACATCCAATCATGGACATATATGGATTTCTACAATCAGACAAGTAATACTAATAGCCATGATTAAGTGAAGAGTTCATAATGTTTAAGTCTGACTATCAAAAGCTGAAAGTGTGTTTACCTATGCTGGATTTTGTTCATTAATTTTTGTTCAATTATTTTATATGAAATGTTTGCTTTCAAATACAGTTTAATCAGCTATTCCTGATGTACCCTGCAGTGAGGATGTCAAGCCATGTACCCTGAAGAAATGATTGGGAATATTAATTATATATTATTATACTTTATGGAATGCTTTCTTTATTTCTATTAACTCTTCATGTTTAATGGAAATATGAGCTTGGCTACCCATGTACGTACAATGAATTCCAGAAGGATCTCTTCAAATTAGGATAATAAGTATCAAAATGGTACATGCAATGTAAGCAAATATTAAAAGAGGTATATGCCCTCTTGAAGTTTCAATGGTGCTTGAACAGGGATCTTGGGCTCTAATGAAAACATTGATCTAACCTCTGGCTATAATGAAACTAATTTCTAGGTTGTGGATTACCATGAAAATAATCATTATGGAAAACTCATTCACTCCTGATAGTGCAACATTGTAAAAAGTTATTCCATGGCAGCTGAGAAAACTAGGGCCTCTGTTGTGGAATTCTTTCTCAGTTCAGTTATGGCTGATGTTGAAACTTTCTTCTTGTTGTTTGAACTTAGACTGAACTCTGTGAACAGAGCATTTTATAAGGCATATTTTGAGTGTGATGATTTCCTACTAAAAAAAAAGAATACTATAAGCTAGGATTCGCCAAAGAAGTCCATTTTGACCCTCAAAGGGTCAATGGGATTATTCGTTGCTGTTATTCATAACACTATTAGTTAAAGTAGCATTTATTAAATTATTTTCATATAATAAATATTTGGGGGGGGAGGACAATCTGAAACTTTATGGAGTGTATGAGATGAAGAGTTTGGGAATCATCTCTCCAAGCTATGCAAATTTAGAAGAAATACATTCACCAATAAAATAGCTACATATTCCACACCTGTACACATTGGTTGGGATCTAGTTCACGAGAGGAAGAAAAGTCATTGAATACTATGCCTAATGCTTTTGGCTAGTAGATAAGTTTATTGGTCTTTTTTGCAGTCTTTCTCTAATTGGCTTTGTCGGAGGGCCTGGAATTGATGTGCCCCCTGCTTTTCCTTTTTTGAAGGTCTGTTGAATGTTGTGAATGGATGGATGGTTGTTTTTGATTTTTATACTGGAACATATTGTATTTTAATTGTTGTTAGCCGCCTCGAGTTCCCCCTGACCAGGGAAATGAGGCGGGGTATAAATCTAATAAAAATAAATAAAATAAATAAAATAAAGGTGATTAAAGGCTAAAATATAGGAAGAATGGTTGGCCATGGCTAGTCTAGAGAAAAAAAGGGCTGTGGGGGATGTGTTAATATGATGTGTTTAATATCCCAGCAATTTTCTCTTGCTGGGACTTAATCTCCCTCTTTCCCCCCTGCAACCAGGCTAATGCTCCAATGGTTTTCCTTTCAACTCACAAATCTCACCTGGATGGCCTGTGGCTTCCCTTCCTTCTGGTTTCCCAGGGTGTAGCGATGCCACGCGTGGCTTGGGAGAACCAAGCATTCAGTCCCACCTACAGGTAGAGTCCACGTCCTGGAAAATATTTATTTTTTGCATGTAACATTTTTGTTGAGTGATAATAAAATACAAACATCAATAGAAAAGCAGCATGGAGGAAAAGGGGGAAGAAAGGAAAGATAAGAAAAAAGAAGAAGAAAAAGAAACACTGACTTCCAGCTCGCTCTGTTGCAGTAAAATGAGGCATTAACATCAAATCACAGCTTTTGGGGACTTGTTCATAATCGTACGAACGAGCCGTTTCTATAAAGATCTGTCAGTCTAATCAGTAAAACCCGAAATCGGAATTTCAACGGCCTGGGAAAAGATTTTAAATCTTTCTTGAAAACCCATTTTATTACATCATTATAAATCCTAAGTAATGTATTATTTTGATGCAGGCGTATTTATACAGTATGAATGAGAGATTATTTTAACGCATTCATGTTTGGAGGAGTTGAAACCTTTGAAAATGGATGAAAAGGAAGAGGTTTATTTTAGCGTTGACAGTGATTTGAAATAATCAGTAATCACATCCATCGGGTTTAAATATCCAAAGCTAAATACAGCCTTTATAAACAACTGCAAATTACATCAAAATAACTGTCGTGAAATAAAGGTGTTTTTTTTAATCTTAAAATGAATCCTTAATAATAAAGCTTCCACTGCATTGTTACGTATTCTTGCTTGGGCATGCTAAAAAGAAAAAGAAAATAGGCAAAATACACAAGGATATATTAATTTGACGTGCAAGTAGGTTATAGGTTGGGCTTGTATCCTGAAGTGTGAGATCCTATGCTTTCCCGTGCCTTTCTCCAGAATTCCCACAAACCTCAGAATAGCACTCTTGCATGTCCCAATGGGATTATTCTGGAAATAATAATTATCCCGTGCAAACTCAGGGCAGGATAAATTTTATTGTAGTTGTTTTTATTTCATTTGTATTCGATTTATATCCCGCCTCATTTCCCCGGTCAAGGGGGAATTTTGATTCTGCATAGTGCAATAATTTAAAATAAGGCCGGGGTTCCAATCCATTTTACCCATAAAGTCTTTGTGACCATAAAACAGACTTTATCAGATTGTGGGTGCCCGAGATGTCTAAGTACGCAGGTGAGGACTGGAGCATTTGTCGAGATGAAGAAGGAAAGGATGTGGTTCAAAGGCTATATTGCACAGGTAGAATTTCTCAATAAGAGAATTTCCCCCCCCCCACACACACACACACAATTCCTGGTTCACCAGTAACTTCATTTAGGTAAGGTTGAAAGGGACCCCGGAGGTCATCTACTCCAACCCCCTGCCCAAGACATGAGACTTTATTATTCAATCCTGAACCAAACGGCCATCCAGTCTTTTCTTGAAGAAACCTCCTGGCTTTCCGATGGAGTCTTTCGTTGCCTTCCCTTCCTTTTACTTTTCTCCTTTTTTTTTACAAAAAAAAAATGTGTGTGGGAAGGCTCTTGTCTTGGAAAAAGCTTTTACCGCGTTTTTATAATAAATCCAACTCCATGAGATCTTTTCAGTGAAATAA
>JANHGC010000038.1:283634-293775 GCA_027560395.1 Boaedon fuliginosus | reverse complement strand
TTGTACGCCGCCTCGAGTTCCCCATTGGGGGAAGAGAGGCGGGATATAAATCCAACAAATAAATAAATAAATAAATATAATTCAAAGACTGCTGAATGCAACTGACATTATAAAAATTTTCTCTGTATTTCAGAACAATGGATGATTCCACGGAAATATAGTAAAACATGGTGGACATATCACAGGAATAGCAATAAGTGCTGAATGAAATGGTGCTACAAGCTTTGAAGATGCCAGCAGAAATCTGCAGCCACATCCGGTCTATTATTTGACACTGTTCTTGGACTTTATATTTTGTCACCACAATAACTTGATACAACTGCTTTGGAATGTCAGTGGTTTTAGAAAAAATTAGACCAAATGAAGGAAACAGTTACCAGATGACATGTCATGGTCAGTGTAATACAGCATTGCAGAAGGCCAGAAGCATTTTTAAATGTTCCATTTTCTTCTGTAAGAAGTTACAGTCAGTAAATCGTTTGTGACTTTGTTGTCATGCTAACATCTACTCAGATATGCTGTTTACCTTGTTAACTCAGACTGATAATTCCTGAACAGTTTTCACGTAGAACAGGGGTATCAAACTCGATTTCATTGAGGGCCACATCAGGATTGTGTTTGACCTGGGAGGGCTGGGTGGACGTGGCCAGGATGGGCATGGTCAGCATGTCATTCATGTCGGGTGAGTGTGTGCCTGTGGCCCAAGCACTGCCAGCAAAAATAGATCTTGGGTAGAGGCACACACCTCCTTCCCGAGCTCTGTTTTTGCTGGCAGAGGCACCATGGTCCGGTCCTTCGCTTTTTCCAGGGTGGCCCCGCAGTCTAGATCTAAGCATCCCATGGGCCAGATCCAGCCCCCGGACCTTGAGTTTGACACCCCTGATGTAGAATATCAGGACCTTGTATAGTTCTTCTTCATTTGCTGATAATCCTTGATTAGGATAAACATATGCTGCTTGCCTAACAGAGTCCTTAGCCAAATACCCCAATGTGCAATCCAGCCTGTAATATACAGCCAATATTCCCTCTTTACAAATAATCTGAAACTACTCTTTATATTTAGGAGAGCTAACACAGAAATGCTTCAGAATGTCTCTTGTCTTTACTATGCTTGTCATTTCTAGATTATTTTCCCAATCTTTGCATGCCATTTTGATATATATAAGAACAGGTTTCTTCTATATCAGTTTTTAAGAGTAATCCAATTTGCCACTAAAATGTGATATTACTTATACTTTTTCATTTACAATTTGGGTTATTAGAGATTCTTCAAGCAAGTGATTCTGGAATCTAATATATAAAGAACATTCTGCCTAATCCAGAAGTAATGTATGATACAAAAATGAATTAATTCAATCAACTTAGAGAAATCCTGTTTATTATCCCAGAAGGATAAGTTTACAAAAATGCTGGGTCCAGCAAAGATAAGAACTGTGGTAAAATTAATAAATATAAAAAAGAGGATTTATTAGGAATGTAGCTTGTTGGAATCTGGGTGATGTGTGAATGAGCTTCAATTGCTGAGTTGATTTTGATTTTTATATCCTTATGTTTTCCTTCCAATCAAGTGTCTAATAATGCTGAAAACTAAAGGGTACCTGAAATTTTGTCATTGTTTATTTATCGATTTAAATTTCAATTAATTTAGTATGCATTTCATCTGTAGCCTACAGATGAACAAAACAAATAAATAAAAATTGAAGTCAGTATGTAAGTAATATTCTATTATCATCCTTTAATTCTGATTTCCTCATGCTTCCCTATCTGTGAATTTAATTTGTTTGCATTAAGTTATTTGTATTACTACCAAACCCTAAATTGTTTGGGTATAGCTTTTTTCTTTAGAGTCTAATTTATTTTGATTTCAGTGATCAGTGACAATTATATTATCTGGCTCCTGAAGTCACATTTATAATTAGATTCAAAAAGAGCATACGAAGACCAAATGACAGATAGATACTGAACTTGTGTGAGTTTACAATGGATGCCAAATATTTCATTCCAAAGTTTAATGTTCTGACAAATTTTAAATTTGATGGCAAATTAATCTTGGGCTTTAATTATGAAAACATTTTGTTCAAGGATGTTTTTTTCTGAAAAGTCTTAAAGTTAAAATGAAAAACTTGACTCTGTTAGTTGTTTGACCAAGAACTTTCAATGCGATTTGAAATTCCTGTTTACAACTTGTTTAAAATAAGATTATTTTTTAAAAAGAATACAATATTAAGATATGTATATGAAATTTGGATTAAAATATTTTATATAATAAAGTTTTAAGAAATAAAAATGAAACTTTTGGAGCTTTATTTTAGTTGGATAGATTTTAACAAGTAACCCAGAAGTGATCCCATTCTGAATTCCATGATCCATAGCAAGCTGTAGACTTTGCTTTTAGATCAAATGCGGCAATGTTTCTGTCTGAAATTCTGAAAAAAGAGGCATATTTATTCTTAAAACCAAATAATCTAAACTGGCTGATAACTGGATCTTGTTGCCATCTTTTTTATATATATAATTTGTTTTTTAAGTGGTTAGAACTGTATAGTACCTCAAACAATAAAAGTGGTAAGCTATTAAAACTGTAAAATAAAAAGTTATAAACCAAGTAATTCACCAATCTACTGTTGTGACTAAAATGTAAGTTGTAAAAAGTCAAATCTTCCAAGAGGCAAGATGCTCCATCTTGAAAATGGGTTAATAATTATAAGACAATATGTCCAACTGTGCTGTCTTCTAACCTACTGTAGTAGACCTTAGTGCTCTGGCTTTCACATTCTTTTACCTTCCTTCTGAATGTAAGCTTTTATATTGACAGAGTGACAGCCGGCATTAGCAGTATAGTACTTAATATTCAGAGTTTGAAATGCAGTCTGTGTTGAATGAATGGAGCGGAGGTTCATCCTAATCACGTCTACTTTAGTCTGGCAACTTCTATTAAAGGGTCCCTCTAATACAGATAGAATTTTTATTAGAGCACATTTAGCAGAAGAGACATCCTAGCACCTGCAACTGAATTGCCATGCACGAACAGTCACTACTTTGTAGTTCCTCATGTTTTATGTGTGCTGGCAATGTACCCAATAAGAAGTGGTTTATTTTGAAGGACACAGTTTTTTTAGTATTGCAGTAAATTTTCTCTGTGTGTAGGATTAGTTTGACGACTCATTAGTGTAAATTACATTAATTTATGGTTGGGAGTACAGAAGCAGAAAAATGAAATTACAGACATCATTAATACTGATTCTGAAGCTTGACTAACATATACTATTCCTCTTATTTTAATACTTTCAGCACATTCTGTCTCAAAGTAGCTATTGCTGTGGTGATTTTCAAAAATCCAGAAGTAACAATTTGTTTATGTCTCATTAGTTATTTGAGGTATGATTTCCAGTACATTTAATGTATATCTGATTGTCAGTGTCAAATAGTATAACACTTCAGCATTTTAGACTTTTAACAAATTAACACCCAAAGATGCCCATAATGCTATATATGGTCTCCCAATTTTAATATATTGGAAAATAAGATTAGGTAAGATGCTGAATATATTTTTAAACAAACTGAGTTTTCAGGTAAAAAAGATGCCAATCCTGAGCACTTTTCTTCCCTCCCAAGCAAGACCTCCCTCTTTGGAGATTGTCATAGATTCAAATTGTTCCTCAAAACAAGACCATCCAAATATCCCTCCTTACTTTGGTCAATTGTTACTTCTCATAATTCTGTCTTCCCCACAAGAAACAATTAGCATTCTCACCTGGAAGCGATATATTAGAGAAGGCTAAGACTGTTTTTATACTGAATTCTACACTCGCCGTGGATAGGCCATTTAGCAATCTGGTTTTAATAAAACATATTTTCAGAAAGGCTAGTGCCAAGGTTACACAATGACTGGATAATGGAAATACACTTATTAAATTCCAAAGCACCCTAGATCATTAAAGTTTTTGAAAAGTTACTGAATATTTTTTTTATGTAACAGATTGAAAAATTATGTATCTGGGAAGTAATCATACTCACATATTCAAGAGTAATTATGTCACATTTGTCTTGCCTTACCTACTTATTAGAGGGACGTGGTGCGCTCAGTAGGTAGACGCTGAGCTTGTCGATCAGAAAGGTCAGCAGTTCGGCAGTTTGAATCCCTAGTGCCGCATAACGGAGTGAGATCCGGTTACTTGTCAGCTTCTGCCAACCTAGCAGTTTGAAAGCATGTAAAAAATACAAGTAGAGAAATAGGGACCACCTTTGGTCGGAAGGTAACAGTTTTCTGTGCGCCTTCTGCGTTTAGTCATACCAGCCAAATGACCCCGGAGAAGTCTTCAGACAGCACTGGCTCTTTGACTTAGAAACAGAGATGAGCACTGCCCCCTAGAGTCAGGAACGACTAGCACCTATGTGTAATGGGAATCTTTACCTTTTTTACCTACTTATTTGATGAAGTCTGATTTAAAGTATGTCTAACATGCAACAAGCCAAAGTAACGTTTGACCAGAAAATCCTGCATCTTAGTTTAATATATGAAACATTTTTCCCCCACCCCCCCCCCCCCCCCAAATATTGTAAACATTCTGGAAAAAATAGTAATGGAAAAGGAAATCAACATCAGGTCTAAAAGATGAGTCAAGCTGAAGTCTAAAAAGGGAGAGGAATTATAATTGCTTAATTCTGTAACATACTGCCCAGCAGAAAAAAAAACATTTGCTACAATATCTTTGGGAATGAGAAAAAATATTGCGGTCCCATGCTAACAGCATCTTCCATTATTTCAAAGCACAGTTTACAGCAAAAAGGGGAAAGCCAGGCCCTATTCACCTTATATTTCTTTCAGAAAGATAAAAGTAGCAGAAACCCAAGTGATGATACAATGTTCTTACGATCTTAGTCTATTTTCCTGACTCTGCAGACTGTTAAATATTTCAGCAGGAATATTCCCTTTTCTATTTAAGTAGCATTGATTGGCAGTTTTAATGCAAGGACATTTCAAAGTACATGGTTTATCTAGTAGCATATTTACGTAAGTGAGCACCTGCCTGCATTCCTAAGCCTGGAGTCCAAAAATAAAGTCAAATGATAGTCAAATCTTGCCCTTTATAAGCGCTGAGAGGAAACAGTCTTAAACTCACCCTTCAGTAAAACTGAACCTTTCCAAACCCACTAACATTGCTTTAGCTCAACCCCATATAGATTTACTTTGAGAAATAAAAGCCTCAGTAAATTAAATGCTTAATTCCAGGAACAAAGGACAGGATTAAAATTCCAGCAAGAAACACCTTAGATCAATATCAGACTCTCCCTATCAGTTCTGTCACCTGTGTGACACACCCTGAGTAAATATAAACCATTTACCTTACTCAAGTATGCATGACCAGTGCATGCTAGGAGCTGTAGTTCTTTCTCACAAAGAATGTAAACCTGTGGGAACTGCGGAACTACATTACCCAGAATGCTTTGTCATAAAAGGTATGAGGAACCAACCCATGACCTACCTGAGCGCAGGGCACAGTTTCCCCTAGCAACGAAGAAGATAATGAAGACTCCTCCCTGTATCAGCAACTCAAAGTATTGGCTTCGGTTAGCAGGAAGTTGCCTTTGATCGGTCGGTTAAGTTGCCTGAAGGAGGTTGGTTGAATGGATTAAAGTATCACATCTTCTCTGGCCCATTTGTCTGCTTTGCAAGAAAAAATGTTGGATTGGGGATAAGGATTCTTCCATTAGGAGAAGGAAAGAGAACCCTGCTGTGTACAAAACTTCAGCCTCAGCAAAACAAAATATATATCTGGCAAACTAGGTGATATTGGGATCGTTGTCTCCAATATACATTGATCTGTTATTGTAGTAGAAAAAAAAATCCAACAAAACAATTTAGATGGAAAATAATTTGTATTGAGTTCTTGCTATATTTTGGAATCTATCTCCTCATATATAAGCCTTACATCTCAGTCTCTTGTTATCCACTACAGTTAAGTGGGAGGTTTGTCTTTTATTTAATCTGCATTTGAATCAAAAACCTGCTTTAATCTGAAGACTCTTGGAATTCCTAGACAACTTAATTTCCTAAAATGCTTGAAAGTTGTTCCCACTCATTTCATTAAGGCTTGCTTCTAAATTAGGATAGATATTACTGTAGATAACTGCTGGCTACAGGCTTAAAATGCTTATTTCCAAAGTATGTTTTACTGATAAAATGTAATTTATTTTTAATGTGAATAAGATTGTGTTCATTTTTATCAATAAAAAATTCAAATTACTGGAGAGGAAGAGGAAGAGAAGGAAAGTACATTTACATTTGTATCAGATTTCTATGAAAGCAAGTTAAACTGATTATAGTGATACTTCAAATAATTTTTAAAGTCTTTATAGAGTGCGCTTATATTCTTTGACAGCATCCTGCAATGCATAAGGATACTCTAAGTATATATGTTTAAGATTACAACAAATTTCATAATTTCTTATTGAAATGAACAGCACTTAGGTACTGTTAACTTTGATTAGAGTGTTCTCGGTTTTTGTTAAATTGCACTGTTACTTTCAAGTTTCTATAATTATTTAATCAAATTATATGGCTGCCCATCTCATAACAGTGACTGGGTTTATTTTAGGATTTGTGCAATCAAACAGTATTAAATGTGCATTGTGGCACCTGATTTCTAAAACTTTCTAAAGTAAAAAAGAATTGCTCAGTGATCACAGCTGATACTAAAATTTTACATAAAGAACAACGAACACTTTTTAATTGCTCTTTACAATTAGAGTACAAAGTGTTCCAAAAGCTATTGTAGTTGGGGTTTTTTTTGCCCATTATTAATTGGCAACATTAAAGACTACAGATACGACGTTTGACCTGTTATCAAGTGGATTTGTTGAAACAGAATTTTGATACAACTGAAAATTACAAGATCTATCTTCACTCGAGGTTCAGCATTTTCAACCTTTTAGGGCTGGTTTTGCATAGCTGCAATTTTGACAGTATATTACACATACTCTAACAGAAATATGGCTATTGGGAAATCTTGTCCTGTTACAAAATGGCTCCCATGAGAATGAAGCTTGTTACAAGATGGACTTTTATCAAAATGCTTCCTCTGCTTTCTCCTTCCTGAAGATGCACTCTGCTCACATTTGCTTTTTTCTGAGCAGATGGGCATCCTTTCACGTACAGCATTTGATTGTTATTTTGGTATTTTCAGTTGGAAACATTTAGCATAGATAAGGTATCAGTTAATAGAGTAAACAGTTTCTTTGCTATTTTCATTCAGTGACTAAGAAGTGATAGCTATCTTTTATGTATGCTTAGATAAGAGTGGCAATTTTAATCAGGTAACAAACTGAGTGCAAGACAGTGGGGGTCTATCAGTTTTCCAAATTTATATTTGAAACGCAAACGCTTCTGTAAGGGAGAATTTCACTTTCTTAGTGGGTTTCTTCCAAAATTGAACTTGCTCATAGAACACCTTCTCAGGGCTCTGTATGTACCAATATGTTTATTATATTAATGTGCATGCAAAATAGAGGGTGAAAATTTGGATAGTCTAAAGGATTCAGCCTGTATTATCACTGTTGGACACAATATGATTTAATAATTATTACATAACGTTGCTTATTTTGCAACATTTTCTTTTATATAGAAGCAAATCCTAGTGTTTTTGTCTGTTAATTGTAGTTTTCTACTTTATTCCTTGGGATGTTTTCTTTCTTTTTGTCTTTTTTATATTAACTACTTCAGAATAACCCTTGCCAAGTTTCTGGAACATTGGCTGACCTAGTGTTACAAAGCTGCACTCTTCACAGCTGCAGAGCTGTTGAGAAACTTGTTTCATAGCTATTGAGTAAACTTCTACTTGAATGCTTGGCTGCTACCAACAGGTTGGGTAGCTTTTACTGTTTTTTGAAATATTTAAGTTGCATTTTCCGATCTATGCAGGTGGAAAAAAGGGAGGAGTAATGATAACAAGAATCAGGAGGAGGTCCTGATTCTCTGAAGTGCAGGCTTGGAGGATTGTGATTGGGGACAGAGAAAAAGAACAAGTCATTAAAGAAGGGCACGAGGTCATAAAAAGGGGAGAAAACTTAACCGGCAAAGCCGGTCTGTTGGATAATCATGTGATTAAAATTGTGGTAATAAAGGAGTGTACAGCAAGGGCACACAAGAATTCACCTATTGAAGATACCTATCTGCCTCTAGAAGTGAAGGGGAAGCCCTGGAAAGGTAATGCTTCTCACTCTCTTCTCCAATTTGCAGGGTGTTATTCATGAATAAGTTAAAATGATTGTGAAATTCTGTTTGGTCTGTTTCATTTGTCCTCTTGACTTTCTGCCTTGCCAGAGGGGGTGGACAGGAAAGAACAGTAGTTTGTTAAGGTAAAGAAGTTGTTGCTGCTGGTGGCAGTGAAGGGGTGGGTGGGGAAATCCTTATATTTGAGTTTTAAAGATGAGTAGCCTGGATTTTACAATAAAGACATGCCATTGGACTAATTTCCACCCCTTTCTTTATTTCCTCTATCCAGGATACCTTTCCTGGCAATTATTATTTAACCCAGCTGTCTTTTTGAAGGCATAGTGGCTATCTCTTTTTGGAAATTATGCTCTGCATTCAGAAATACTGTTAATACTTAAGGCTGTATTTTGCACTTTGTTTTGACAGACCTATTTCAATCATTGCTTCTCACAGCTCAGAATATTAGTTTCATGGCTTTCTAATAGGGAACTTTTTTTTCCTGGTTTTGTTCCTTACCTATGAGAGGGGATTAATCAAAGTGATTTTTTAAATTATAAACTGCCTAATCTATAAAGTACATTGTTACTCATTTTGCTGCTGAAGTTTTCTGAAATTCTGTCCACTGTCAGATATCACAATTTTTCTGCAGAGTTCCTGGTAGGGGACTGTGGCTGACTTCTCTCTACTTTTGCTTGCCTCTTTCCTTTCCTCCTCTATGAAGTTTCTTTTATTGGGTGCAGAGAGCTTCAGAAATCCAAATCCTGTCTGACCTCCACAAGCCAATTATTATACTCAAGCACAGAGTGAACAAGGCCTTTGTGGAGAATGCCTAGAGCTATCTTCTCCGAGTAGGCCGGAGAGTCTATTTTCCTCTCAGTACAGTGCTCATTACAGACATAGCTGATTGAATAGATCCACTGTTTGTTTCCTAACACACTGTGCTTTTATTTGTTAGTCCATTAGATTTTTTGTGTTTGTTTTCCATTTCTTCTATTGGTGCTAGCTTTCTACTGTAGAAAGATTATTATAAGTTTGGAAAGGGAAAAATACAGGTAGTTCTTGACTTACAACTGCTCGTTTAATGCCAATTCGAAGATACAATGGCACTGAAAAAAGTGACTTATGACCATCACTTTCCCACACTTACGACTGTTGTAACATCCCATGGTCACATGATCAAAATTCAGACACTTGGCAACTGACTCACCTTTATGACTGTTGCAGTGTCCTGGGTTCATGTGATTCCGTTTTGTGAACTTCTGACAAGCAAAGCTAATGGGGAAGCCAGATTCATTTAACAACCTTGTTACTAACTTCACACCTAAAGTGATCCACTTAACAATTGTAGCAAGAAAGGTCATAAAATTGTCTTGCTTAGCAACAGAAATTTGAGGCTCAGTTATGGTCATAAGTCAAGGACTACCTGTATATATATATATTTGCAATTAATCAGAGGCACCCATATGACTTTAGTGGTAGTTCCACTGTAATATTTAGACCATTATATATGTCTAGATCACATGCATGTGTCAGGCTTCAGGTATTCTTGCCATGAGTTCAGGAGCAGGTATCAATGCAGTGCTATAGAGGTGGATAACTATGTACATTTGACCCTGCTGTAATACAGTATGACACAGGGCTTTATATCTTTAATCCAGACACACTGTAAAACAGATTTTGCGTGTTTTCACTTAATATTTTTTAACAAGCAGATTTGAGACTATATAAATTGGCCATGTTGGGATTAGAATCTAGTCTGCCATTAAAAGAGCCAGTTTGGTCTAGGCACCAGGCTAGAAAGCAAAGAGACCATGAGTTCAAGTCCCACCTTAGCCATGAAAGCCGTCTAGGTCCTTCTTGCAGAAAAATACCGGTACTACAGTACCTCCCGACATTACATACTGGTACAAGGATGTCAAAGCAAAA
>JANHGC010000038.1:255474-272633 GCA_027560395.1 Boaedon fuliginosus | reverse complement strand
ATGGCCTCTTTAACCCCTCTTTTGATATAGAGGCCATCTATGTCAAAATTGAACAGTCCTCTCTGAACAGAGGAGGAGGGATACAATATCATCAATTTCAAATCTCCAATACAGTCCTTTCAACAGTTCCAAGAAGGCACCACATCCATTCGCACCACTCAGGTGACCTTGACGACCAGCTAAAAAAATACAAATGACCAGCTGTCTGCAAGGAGTATAAATTCTTCCATTCCCCACCATCCAGTCAGAGCTGAAGTCTTCTTGAATGAGAAGTGAAATGTCTTCAAAGAAAACCCAGAAAGTCTTGAAAAAGCACCTTTGGGTTCACACAGTTTACTTTCATAGGCAGCATTAGGAGTCCTCTGTCTGTACATTTTTGGATAGCCCAATTGTGAAATTTCTTGATTCTCGTCATTTGCTTTCCCCCCAAAATAATAGTGTTTAGCAGTATGCTAACCTTTTGTTGTTTGTTTTCCAGGTTCAGTGACAATGAAACCAAAATATCTATCTCCAGTTCTTTAGCACTAAACATGACTGATGAAAATTATGGAGTTTTTGCCTGCTTCATAAGAAATAGTACAGCTCTTTTTACACTGAAAAAATCAGGTATTGTGCCCATGTAAATAGTCATAACAAATTTTATTGATTATCATTGCAGCTACATGTGCACAGCATTAATTGTTTAATAGCAGTGAGTTCACAAAATCATCGTAATAATATATATCCATTCAAGAGCAGTTTTCTGATTCTGTTGATCAAATGACAAACTAATGAATTAAAATATTTATTTGCTGTATTTGCTGTATGGTCAGAAACAAAATAAACATTCATATAGTCTTTTTCATTAATGCAGCTTTAAAACACAGGGTGTAGGAATTTGAGTTGGCCTTCCATCTGCTGGGTGACTTTTGTGAGCACAAAGTAGAATGAAGGAGTATTATACATCCTCAATATCCTGGAGGAAATAAAAGATATTTGTGCTTAACTTAAAAGAGGGTGGGTAAAACATTGGGTTTTTGAAATTGAGAAGCAGCACTAGCTTAGGAACTCATTGTATAAGAGCAATATTGTAACTGTGAATCTAAGGAGAGAAATTGCCACATGATGGCACCAGGTAACAACAAAATTTTCATGGTTGTAGACTAGGCTGGGAAATAGAAAAACATTCTGGAAGAAGGTAATGTAGTGGCAAACCACTTCCATCCTGTAAAATAATTTTCAGAGCAATGCATTTTGAGACATTGAATATATTAGCCTGAAAATACTCAGTGCAACTAGCAAAAAGTCAGCACCAATTTTTATTTGTTATCATGCCAGTAAGTAACAACTGTGAAAACCTGTACTCTTTCATTTCCATATTGTTAAAAATATCCCTGCTTGGGTTTACGTGTCTATGAAGTCTTCAGGAATTGAGCTTCAACTTGGCTTGGCTTCTTCAAGAAATGTATCAATTTTTACTAACCAGAGTTAAGCTTGGCTCAAAAATACTTCCCCCCCCCCTTCTCAACAAAAATGTAAATGTTGAGTAGCATCCATGCTGCATGTTTTAAGTTTGGGAGAGGCAAAACACACTTTGGGGTTTTAAGCATGGACGATTCCTCAGTGACTCTGGACATGCTACTATGTTATTTTAAAGGAGCATTCTGCAGACTTTTTTAGAGCACTCTTCTGCAGCTTTCAGATGCCAAAAAGACTTAAAAGCCAGTTTCTGTGTACAAATGTTAACAAGATAAGCTCGACTCTGATGTATGTCAGAAATTGACTTCACATCCATCTTTCATCCCAAGACCTTCATTTATTATTTTGTGAATAGGAATACTCACCACAGAGGATTTTAACTTTCCATTTTTCAAATTCTGCTCACCTCTGTAGTTATGACAGCAATGCGTCAATTTTTCCCCCCAATAGAATCAGCTTTCACTTTTAACTCTACCCTACAGTGTACTGTTTTGACACAAATTGTAATTAATGTTGTTTGCTTCCTTTTCAGAAGAGACTGTTGGGCACTTGGGCGCAGTGCTAGCCACGTTCTTTGCTGCAGCACTCCTGCTATTTGTAGCTATAATGTATGTGAAGTGCCGACTGAATGCTCTGCTCTGGTACCGGAATCATTATGGAGAAGTAGAAATCAATGGTATATATGCCTCCCTTTTCCTCTTGATTCAGAATATTTAACATTTGGAGAAGTCATTGAAATAAGAGAGGAGGGATTTTAAAAAAATATATGGGAACTTAAAATTCTACCCAAGCCTATATTTTTACATCTTTCTTTTAAGTGGGAATAACCAGATGCCACCACAGGTGCCAGTCTGATGTCTCTTGACACCCAGGGATCTGTGGAATAGATGAGGGAAGCCAGCATATGTATAATTTATTCAATTTATTTCCTGTATCTTTTCTTCATAAGTTTGTCTAACATTCCATCTATTTATGGGACATTGCCTCCAAGGTTATTCCAAACTCAAAGGTCAAAGTTAATGCCTCTCCATCCCATTTTGAAATTTCACAAAAAAAGCTGTGGGTACCATGGGAATTAGATGAATGTTTTTTTTTTAAAAAATAATCTGTTGGTATAACATACTGCATTTCTCTATGCTTTTTTCTACAGATGGAAAAATTTATGATGCCTATGTATCTTACGCTGATTCAGTGGATGATAGAAAATTTGTGAATTTCATAGTGAAGCCACAGCTAGAGAATCGCTATGGTTACAAGCTCTTTTTAGATGAGAAGGACATTCTGCCCAATTCAGGTAAGAAACTGACACAAGAAGAGGGCAGTGTTTGGTAAGTTGGCTCTACAGCCTAGCTTCCTGAATTGGTGGAGAACATCCAAAGATACTACCAAAAGGGAATTAACTGAGGATTTTTATTTCTCAGTTGGAACAATAAGGTAGGAACAGGAAGAGTCCCAGAAGCAAACCACTCCTAATCTTTCCTTCAAATGGAATGTGGGTTAAATAATTTGCACATTTTGCTGTTCAAATTTCAGCAGCAGGTTCTTAGAGGCACCTCACGAAAGCCCAGGTTTATTCACTTTCATCCTGTGGAATGATTTGAGTGAATCAAGAGAAATGTGTAATTAATTTTCTTGTTTATCCTCATGTTCATAACAGAGTAGCTTTTTTTGAATGCTGACATACTGAAGTGAATATGTTTTATATTTGAATAATCCATGTTAACTACTAGATCAAATTGGCCACCTTATAGCAAACTCCTGGCAATAAAGCAATAACAACAGAGCACCATTAGATTTTTAACAACCAGGGTAGTGTGTAATGGATATTGTTAGTGTATTAATAGCTGTGGCCATGGAACAGAACAACAACAAAAAAGACTTCCCTTCCAAAGGAAGAACTGCATCTCCATTGATCATGATGGCTTCAGGAACATTCTCAAACTCACCATCTCCTTAAGAAGAACTGTCCCCCACCTAGAACAAGAAGCCCCCTCTGCAGTGCCACTATTGTCAGGATTCAGCTTCACTTTATTTGCCTATTCTTGGGGCTGGGGTGGGGGGGAAATCACCGCATTCAGATATCAGTCAAAAAGCTACACAAATACTCTTGATTTCAAAAAATAGAGAGACATAGAGCCTGCTGTTATCAATGTGTTGATGAAGTTCCTGCTGATGTTTTCCTCTAAATGTTAGACATGACTGGGAACAGAATAAATTCCTGTAGAACTTTACAACTTAATTGTCACCAGATGAAGATATAATCACCCAGGGCTATTTTTCTCAAGAATAGCCCTGAAATAGGAAAGGAGCCAGTCTAAAAATGTGCCCTGAATACCTTATTTGACAGAGATGCACCTGAAGAATACTTCATTTAAAAGAATCAGGAGCTATTAAAAAACTGAGCAGGAACAAGTTTATATTTCCCCTGATTCTTTGATAGAGATCTGATAGAGATTTTCCATCCCAACATTTGTAAATCCCAAATTATGGGATTTAATTTGGATTTGAATGATGATGATAAAAGGCTCCTGGATAAGGTAAAGATGAATGATTAAAAAAAAGTCCCGAAGGGGTTGGCCTTTCTCAGAAAACAAACAAACAAACAAAAATAAATAATCTTTTCCAGAACCTTCTGCAGATCTGATTATGAATGTCAGCCGATGTCGACGCCTTATTGTGGTTCTTTCTTATGCATATTTAGAACAAGAATGGTGCAACAATAATTTCAGGTAAACAAACACTCATCTCTTTAACATTTGTGTGTGTGTGTGTGTGTGTGTTGTGTGTGTGTGTGTGTGTACTTGCTCCCTTCCCTCATTATATCTGTTTTTTTTAATGTTGTACTGTCTTGTAAACTGCGTTTTGCTGTGATGCATAAACTAATAAACTGTTCCTTGTATGTATCCTTCAAACCAAGTTTTCAAACTAATTATTTATTCTGGTTTCCAATCTCTGTTTCATGATTTTTTGCAGGTCACTGTTTGGTTTGAATATCAAGGTTTCCGACTTGAAAAACTAATACAGTAAATATTCTATTCAACTGATTATGTGCATGTGGCTCATTCTCAGTCTTCCAAACTATAGTAGAAGACACAGAGAATGTAATATTTGCATGCAATCACTTTTTTTAAAAAAATAGGCTCTTAGGTCATCTTATTCACAGCAATTAAAATCTCTCCTGCATCTTTGAAAATGATACATAGGAGACTAAAATTTGTACTTTGCATGTTAGCTTCTGATATTTGGCCAATGGATATGTTTCTAAGCTGGATGAAGCTTGGATATGGTATATATTAGATGAATGAAGAAATGCAAGTGTTTTTCTGCAGAGTGGAGATTATGATAAAAACCAAGTTTTGTTGATAATTCTGTAAAGCCTTTGTCTATTTTTTTTAGGGAAGGACTTTGGAGACTTCTGGAACTTTCCCGAAAGCCAATCTTCATTGTCTTTGAGAGCCAATATCGTGACATAGCACATCCAGCCATTAGTTTGCTAAAGGAGCACAAGAGCAACGTGACCTTGTTGATGTGGCATGCTGGTTCCATGGTAAACTGGGAGCAACCTTATCCTTTGGGTTATTTTTTTGGAATAGCAAATCAAATATTTGAGATGTTATTCGAAATGTAGAGGAAGCTTCTCTTCTAAATCATCAATCCTTTAATTATTTTCCTAATAGCATTAGATATTGAGAAGCTTTGGCTATACCTACTTTGAGGTCTAGATTTGGATTTCATGTAGTAATAGAACAAATTAGAAACATTTGCTAATCGTGCAACTTTTCATAATTGACTATTTTAGAAGTGGTGAATCTGTAATTTCCCAAGATAATAGTTATGCTTTATTTTACTTACTAATTGCACTTATTTATTTATTTGTCAACATGAACAAGATAACAGGTAAAAATATAAACATGAACATAAACAAGAAGTATATACAATTAAATAGACAGTAAGACAGGGACGTGATAGGCACGCTGCTGCACTTATGCACGCCCCCTATATTTATTTATTTTATTTATTTTATCAAATTTATACCCCGCCTCTCTTCACCCCTTGCAGGGGAACTCGAGGCAGCAAACATACAATAAAAAAGCAGAGCCTATACAATATAATATATATATATAGTCCCTGTAGCCAGCCTAGTTAATGGTGGATGCTGAAAATGGCAGTTTTCAACTTTGGTAGATGGAGATTTTCCCCATCCTTGCTAGAAAATAGGTTATTGGGTCTGACAAGTCACATCTCTCTTTGTCTCTGTCTCCATAATGAATTAGTCTTAAGTGCTACTGCAGAAAATTGTAAGAAAAAAATGTTATAATGTCTTGTCTTTAAAAGAAACAAGGAAAAATCCATAACGAGGCACCAAAACCAGGAAAAATAAAAATTAATAATACATACTGTTTTTCACTCAAGATGTTTAATGCACAGATAGTTCAAAGGCAAATAAAAGATATGGATTAGTGAAGATGAAAAAACACAAATATTCTCAAAGCAGGAATGTAGAAAAACATTATATTAATATACTCAGTTATTATTTAGACTTATTTCTGTTTTCATATCAGCAATAAATGGATAATAACATGGTCTTTTTCATTGAGTTATTGAAGAAGGGATGGAAACTTCTCTTGAGATATGAAAATAATTTTACACAAGCTTAGTAAATAAGTTGAATATTTGAAACAATCCTTATTCCACAGAAAAAAAACAGCAGATGTGATTTTTTTCTCTTTCCTACGAATGAAATATCACTTGGCTTAGGAAAAAGTGTCTAATTTAAATTTTCTGTGTAGTATTTCCTGATTTGTGCCAGAACTAAATTGTATGATGGGCTGGGCTGCTGTTTGAGAGGATCAGGAAATTATTTTCTTGCCAAACGGAAATTAATTGGAAAAAAAGGGCTCAGGAAGACTGTGGAAAGTTTTGTTCTCTTGCATGTGGACATGTTGAAAGCTAGACTGCTACCTGTCAGGAATGCTTTAATTTACAACATGCAGGGTTGAACAGAATGCTTTATTCCATGATTTGATACAATATGTATTTATATACAGGTAATTCTCAATTTACGACCACCATCGAACCCAAAAATTCTGTTGCTAAGCAAGACAATTAAGTAAATGTTGCCCCATTTTATGACCCTTCCTGCCCCAACTGTCAGGGGAATCACTGCAGTTGTTATATTAATAACACGGTCATTAAGTGAAACTGGCTTTCCCATTGACTTTGTCAGAAGGTCACAAAAGAGGATCACATGTTCTTGCCAAGCATCTTAATTTTGATCACGAGACTGTAGGGATGTTGCAGGGATTGTAAGCATGAAAAATGGTTATACATCTCTTTTTTCAGTACTGTTGTAACTTCCAATGGGCACTAACCGAATGGTTGTAAGTGAAAGACTACCAGTATTTTTATTAAATATTACATTCCTAAGAAAAGGGCATCTTCTTTTGTTCTTACTATGCAGTTTTCAGACCAGTTGCCTTTCTCTCTTATTGCATAGAACAGAGGTGCATTTAAAATCTGATTTTTGTTTTTCCTTGTGTGACATCAGAACAAGGCATTTTTGAAAAGTTCTTTGAAGTTTTGGTCGTCTTCGCCTCGCTCACTGTTCCAGAATTCTCTCACAATCATGGAGAGTGATTCTTTCTATTTTCTGTCCTCATTTTCCAAAATCATTACAGCTGACTGAAACATAGAAGCATGTCCTGCCATGTGGAGGTAGAGGACTGGCCAAAATCTGGAGATCACCACAAGATGGTCTTCGTGTAATTTTCAGAATTATGAGGATCTCAATTCTTACTCTGAAGTGAATTTGTTTTTAGTTTTGCGTCACATGATCTAGCAGGAAATGTGATCTGTACTATATTTGTTTGCTGGTGCCCACTGTGCTTTTTAAATGTGTACCAAAATAAGTGATGTTCCTAGGGAAAATGACATTTTCAGTCACATAATCCAAGTTTTAGCTATCAACATCAGTAACCAGGAATCATTTCCTGATGATTACATTTACACAGATATTCTGTGCTAAATTCATCTTTAAAATTTTACACAAGCACACAAACACATAGATACACACACACTGCCATTCATGACAAAATGGAGTTTAGGTGGACCTTCCAGTTTGCCAGTATATGGAGATTTTACTTTGATATGCAAGAGAGTAATACCCTTTTGCCATTGTTAAGGCTTAACATATTCAGATCCCGATAAACTGTAGAGTAACTAAAACTCTATTTTAGTTTTAAACCTCCTCTTTTGAAGTTTATTACCAATTAGAAGACCAGCATGATTTAATTTACACTATAAAGAATCCTAAATAGGTAAATAAAAGCGATGAGGGAAATTAAAATGAAGACTGTAGAAATATCTGCCTCCTGTGCAATACCAACAACAAGAAATCCTGTTTCAAAAACAGCACTGCTACCTGAAAAATTTCCATCTAAATTCAACATGGGAGGGCTCTGCAGTTTGCAATCAGTGCATGAATGCTATACAAACTTGAATAAATTTCCCATTTACTGATATTTCTAAATCGCATAGGAGCAGTGCGTTAATCTTTCATCCTGACTCTCCTTGTATGAACAAGACAAGCAGGCTGTCACTCTGATCTTAATAGCTGGGGCTCCTGATTTGGGTCTCCCCCCCCACCTTAATACCGAAAGTAAAGCTCTCATTTAACATCTCTCCTCAAAAATAAGGCAGCACAAGAAGAAATTATCTCAAGAGAAATTTTAAAGTGGTATTTGATGGAGCGTTTTCTGTCATGGCTAAATCATTTCATTCAATAAATATAAAGGGTTACGTTCTATCAAGATAAGTTCTAAGAACGCTGATCCCTGTTTTCTAAAAAAGGAGACTAATAAATTATACACCAATCAGTGTAATGGATATATTTTTAAAAAATATAAGTGAAATACTTCTCACTTACTTATGAGGAATGTGTCCTGCTGCTTGATGAAACTGCTGGAAAATGAGCCAACGGTTCAAAATTAGAGAGCAATTTTGTACTTGATCATTTAATTCATTTTAACATAAATAAATTAATGCAGCTTTTGTGGACTTTGACTCAGACAGGCTATTTTTTAACCAACTGAGATACATTCTAACAGAAACTTGCTAGAACCAACATCAATTACTATTTGTTAATTTTATTGAGAGTGATATACTCAAATTACATACCGGTACTCAGTATAATTGCTTTCTCTCGGTATAAGGGGAAAAAAATAGCCAAATCCGGAGCTCCACTCTGATTAAAATCAGAGTGACAGCCTACTTCTCTTGTTCATTCAAGGAGAGTCAGAAGGAAAGATTAATGCTCTGCTCCTATTCAATTTAGAAATATCAGTAAATGGGAAACATATTTTCTTATGTTTAATGCCTAGTTATATTTTACTTTCTGTCGTAATTATGGATTGCTCCCCTTTCATTCAAACTTCTTAACAAATTTGCCCTTAATCAAAAGGATATTGCTCTTTTCCAGTTATAATCACCAAGAAAAGGTGCCTGATTTTTTTTAAGGCAGTCAATTCAATATAATACTCTTGTCCTGTTCCTATAAAGCTTGTTGATTTATTATGTGCTATCAGGTTATTGTCAACTCTTAGCAAGTATATAGACAGATTTTCTCCATCATGATCTCTCCCTAACCAGGTTTTTCAGGTCCTCCAACAGGGCACACATCACTTCTGTAACTCTGCCCATTCATCTTTTCCTCTCCTTTTTCCTTCCACCTTTCCCAGCATTAAAGCCTTCTCCAAAGAGCTGGGTCTTCACATAATGTGTCCAAAGCAGGAGAATGTGAACCTCCTCATTTGTGCCTCGAGTGAGAACTGTGGGTTGATTTCTTTTTCCTGTGATCCTTGTACATTTTTCGGAGTATAAAATGCACTTCCCATGCAAAAGAGGATGAAAATTAGAGTGCGTCTTATACTACGAATGTAGCCCCGCCCACCCACTATTTTCACCCTCAGCATGCCCCTGTTCCAGGCTGCAGAGCACAAGCCTCCGTGCAAGGGATCTGCCTCTGCACAACAGTTGATTGGGGGTATCAGCTGCTTGTACTGAATCAGTCTGTGCTGAAACTGAAACTGGCTTCAGCAAAGGGGAAAAAAAATCTGAGGCACATTTCCTCGCCCCCTATATCTCCTGTGCTGAAGCTAGTTTCAGTTTCAGCACAGACTGATTCAGCAGGAGCAGCCCCAATCAGCTGTTATGAGCTATTGGTGAGGGGAAAAAAGGGGAAAAAATCTGCCTCTGCCTCCAGATTTTTTACCCCTTTATCTCCTGTTCTGAAGCCTGTTTCAGTTTCAGTTTCAGCCTGATTTAGCACAGAAAGACAAACTGCTGGAAAGCAGATGCAGCTCCCCCCCCCATTTTCCTCCCCAAAAGCTGGGTGCATCTTATACTCTGAAAAATACGGTATTTATTTATTTACTTACTTATTTACTTACTTACTTACTTACTTACTTATTTTTTATTAGATTTGTTTTATTAGATTTATACCCCGCCTCTCTTCCCTGGTTTGCTTTCTTGGTTGTCTACCATATCCTTGAGGGTCTTCTCCAACGAAAGTTCAAACCATCAATATCCTTCCTATCCTATCCTCCTCCTTCAAACCCAACTTTTGTTTCCATAGAGAATCCCAGAGCATGCCATAGTTTTCACAATTCTGATCTTTGTTAAGTATAGGGACCTCACAACATTTGAATACATTTTCCAAGGCCTTCATAGTTTCTCTACAAAATGCTTGTCTGCAGTTTATATCTTGAAAGATTGTTCCATTACTGTTGATGGTTGATTCTGAAAAGCAGTAGTTATCTACCACTTCAATATCTCCATTGTCAATTCTAAGACTAGTGGTTCTATTTATTATTGTAATGCTGTTTTTGTCTCTACTAAAATCTCTCTGAAACTATTATGTTCCTTTCTGAGATTTTTTTTTGTCTTTCTTGGCTGTGGCTTCTCTTCTCTTCTTGACATGTTCCTGGTTTGTTCTGGCATCCAGTTTGCTTTCTTCTGTTTCATCTTTTCACACTTATCCTTAACAACCTGTTTGAGTTCCTTCCATAGTTCTCGTTCTCTATCAATGAGGTTGAGGATTTCAAAGTGATTTCTGATCTTCTCCTTGAAAATGGTTGGTACAGTATATGCTCAAGAACATACTGTGAAAACAGGCTGGTTTTCTTCTTCTTGAGCTTAACTTGGAACTTGCACATGACCAGTTTGTTGATCTGTTCCACAGCCATATGGCCATATCTTTGATGCTATAATTTAGCTCTTCCATGTTATTTTAGTAATAATATAGTCAGTTTGATTTTATGCACATCTGCTGGTGATATTCATTTATGTAGCATCATTTGAGTTATTTGAAGGCAGTGTTAGCTATGAAGAAATCATTGGCATCACTGACATTGATAAGTTGGACTCCTGCTTCATTTTGGTTTCCTAAGCTCCACAGTCCAACTACATTTTTTCTTTTTAATGTTTCCAATTTTGGCATTCCAGTCTCTAATCACAAGATTGGATGCATGTTCTGACAATTTTAAATTGAACTTGATCTAAAACTCATCAACTTCCTCCTTTTCTGTATCAGTGATTGGAACATCAACTTTGATGATTGTTATATTAAAGGAGTGTCCATGAAGCCAAATTGGTATTATCTGGCCATTGATTGCCTTGTAGCCAGGCACTGTTCCTAATTATAAAAGCAATGCCATTCCTTCATTTTTAAATCTCCTAATAAGCAATGTGATTTTCTAACTGAAAGTGTCCAATCCCAATCAGCAATCTCAATTTACTGATATCTAATATATCATTTTGTAGTTCTTTTTCCCCCCCTATCTTTCCCGGGTTTGAGTTTTCCCATGTTCATGTTTCTTACATTCCTTGTTCTCATTGTAATTTTGCCTTTGCAGATTGGATTTCCCCCCCCCTGTGTCAACATCAGCAATTAGATTTGAGGCTTAATTTAACCATGTAACATCACTACTACACCAAAAAAAACCCTCTAATGTTTCCTTAAATAGCAGATTGAGCATCACCTGACCTGAGAGGCCCAACAGCCAGCACTATATTGTCAATCATTTTATATTTTCTACCCACGTGGCTTTCTTGAAAAAAAATTTTAGGGGTGGTTTATTATAAGTAGTTCTAAGATTACAACCACTCATTCAGTGACCCTTCAATGTTGTGAAGGTGCCAAATGAGTGGTACCTATGACAGTCCTTAAAGTTCTGACTGTTGCAGCATCCCTGCAGCCGCTTGATCACAATCTGGGCCCTTGGCCACCAGCTCGCACTTACAGTGCTTGCAATGTCCCGTGATCATATGGCTACTTTTTCTCCCCAAAAGCGCAACTATAGAATATGAGATCCTAAGGATCTTAGGAGCACACCCCTACTTGCACTCCATAACAAGCTTCTGTCTACAGCACCCCCTCCACCTGCCCACCCTCATTAGCACCAGCCTGCATCCCTCATTGGCCCACCAACTGCTCTTGCTGGCCTGCTTGCATCCCTTTTTGCGGGCTCATTAACACACACACCTACTCCTTGCCTGGGACTCCTGTCTCCTTTTCCTTAACAACCCACATGCTTCTGGAGTTAGGACAGCAACTGGGGTTGCTGGATTGTCATTGCTAAGCATTATGTAACATCATGCTTTATGATCACATCACCATGGAAATTTCAGTTCCAGTTGCCATTGTAACTGGAGGACTACCTGTATCTCCTGTGCTGTATGAATTGATGCCTTTGCCATTGTCAGTAAAGTGATCTTCTGCCTCCAGCATCTTCCTATATTGCTGCTGCCCAATATAGTCCCCACTTGCTTTTGTTGGGCAGTTGAGATGACCTTCATGCTTTAGGATGCTGCTGCTAGGAATATATAGTCTTGGCATATACTTTCTACATTTTCACTTATCCTTCCCAGGTTCAATACTCCCCACTCCCCATGATAAAGCAGCACAGCAAGACTTTGGTTAGGTGGGATGTGTGTGTGCACACAAAGCTACGGAGTCTGTTAATTTCATTACTTATGTTCTTCCTTAATGTCTTCAGCATAAATTATCAGACAGCTGAAATCCTTGCTGTTAACTATATTATAAACTATGATATAATACAGTGACATCTTTGAGATATAGAAGTCCTCCTAATATTCAGTGAACAAATGTATTTTGTGGTTGTTTATTCCCAGATTTTTTGAAAGTTGGATGCCCAGAAAGGGCTGTTGTGTTCTTAACCTTCATTATATATTATATAATATATAATATAATATAATATATTAACAGAGTTGGAAGGGACCTTGGAGGTCATCGAGTCCAGCCCTCTGCCCAAGTAGGAGACAGGAATTGAATTGCCGAGCTGCCAACCTTAATTGTATGCAAGCCCAACATTTTACCACGTGAGATGCTTGGATAATCTAAGAGGATTTCCTAGATCAGTAATGGGATTTTTCATCCTAAAAGTACCATGCATGGATTGAAAAAAGATATCGGCCCCCACAAATATCTTGAATAGGGTTCATCTTACCGCTCCCAAAGAGAGGCAGACATTATTGATGAGTAGGAGATGAAGGCACCTGGCTGGACATAATGCCAAATAATACCCTCCACAGGGACAAGAAATGGAAAGTGCAGGGGAAAGGGAGAAACTGGCAACACCTCTGCCTTGCTTAGAATGAGAAATTTAAAAACATATGCGTTATTCATACAGGAAAAGCTTTCCGTAACCTGAGACACTGCGATATTGTCATGTCTCCTATGTATGTGTACATTTGTCCTATAAGTTTGTACAGCGTGGTTGCTCATTATTTATGTAGTTTCATTTTGCCTTGGCCAATGACAACTATAAACAATGTTGTCTGTTTTTCTCTGTGCCTCAACTCACTCCACTCCTTTTCAAGGAAGGTGCAGCAGTAGATCAGTGATACTGAAGTGAATAATGAAAAAGGCGAAGGAAGGACCACATCCAGGAAGGTGTCTGATGCCTCCTTGTGTCTGAAAATATAGTAAAGTTGGCAAGAGCTTCTATTAGTTTTGCCAGTCGACTGAGAAGCGATATGTACATTGCACACATCATAGTGTTTCAATTTCACTTCCTCCTCCACAATTGCAGTCAGTGTTACCCAAATACTATTGCAATGTTATATAATCGCATGAAGTCACTCGTTGCATAAAAAGTTATTATGTTCATAGAACTGGAATTATTTGGCAGGGACATATAGCTGGCAGAAAATGGAGTGATGGATTTGTATAAGTCATTGCATTCATCTCAAGAAAGCCAGATTGTCCAGAAATAACAGGGCGGGGAAAGGAATTTTTGCAAAGCTGCAGTCTGCTTGATCTCCCTAGTTTTTGAGACACCCTTTGATACAGCCACATATTCTTCTGCTTTTTCTTAACAATGATGAAGGAAAAACTGGCTTAAAGTGCATACACACATGCATAGAATACAATTGCACTAAAACCGTAGGTTAAAGAAAAAGTAGGTTTGGCTGCTAACACCACCCTTCTCTGGTTTTGCAGGATGTTTCATCTCAGAGATG
This sequence comes from Boaedon fuliginosus, assembly GCA_027560395.1. Lineage (NCBI taxonomy): Eukaryota > Metazoa > Chordata > Lepidosauria > Squamata > Lamprophiidae > Boaedon > Boaedon fuliginosus. The sequence continues at coordinate 258,635 of JANHGC010000038.1, read as the reverse complement.
AAACAAAGCTGAATGTAGATATTGCTCAGGGAACTATTCCCAGTAACAGGCTTTTTATCTCGCTCATTCAGTCCTTTGGCTCAGTTTCTATACTCTCAAGTCAGGGTTTTGTGATATATTGCTGAAAGTATTGCTACTTATGAGGGTGAAGCATATGACAAATCTAGGTTTTTTCCTCCTATCCCTTGCTTCTAGGCAATAGCATCGGATTTCTGGAAGGAGCTGTGCCTCTCCTTGCCACGGAAAGTATCTTATCAAGGCCTCAGGGGGGATCCTCAAACCTATCTCCAGGAAGACAAGGATCCGATGCTGATTCTCCATAGCAACCATCCAGAATTCCAGGGGGACTCTCACCCTGAAGGAGACATTGGTAATAACACAATATCATATTAGCTCTGTTGCTGTTTCTTAACAGAATGGCTCTGAAGCAAGCCTTTCTGGGGCAAGAGTTCTCTAGCACAAATATCAATGTGACATAATTGATGTTAATCATACCAATTCTGCTGGGGATTCACTTTTCTGTCTTCTATCATTATTCCATGAAAAGACTTGACAATTGGAACTAATGCTTGAAAAGAAGAAAAATGGAATTGCCAAAGTATCAAAAGGCAACCATAAACAATAGCATTAATGGGTCAAGACATAAGGTTTTCACAGAGACCTAAATGGGTTCAGCAGTCTGGCTAAACTCATCATTTTGAGCAGATTGCTATATAAACGACACTGTCTATGGAAAAGACAGACCCTCACTCAGTCAACTGTTTATACCAAGCAGAGAAGTAATTTCTTGACTGGAAATGGTAAGAAGGGTGTGCTAGCTTTAGGAACTGAAGACCGAGTGCTGGGGAGATCAGTTTGCAGAGAAATGGTACAAGCTAAATGAATGAAGCCAGACAGGTGTCTTTTCCTGTATGAGTAGGTACACGTTTTGGCTTCTCTGGATGAAGGTAACATCCAGAAGCTTCCTTGGCTTGTCTAGTACAAGCCTTCTGTTTTTGCACATTGCTAGAAAGTAGCTGTATGCTCTTGACTGCAGTTATTTTGGGGTAAGTTCTCGTGCTCTGAAAAAGACCATGTGTGTTCAATATCATGGATGTCCAAGGGAGCCAATGGGGCTTTTTGCAGAAGGTTGCAAAAAGATGAGAGGGTCTCCTGTCTGTGCTGTGTAGACTGGTTTCCATTTTGTTCCCAATAAACATATTTTTTTTCATTCATTCGCAAAAGATAAAACCTAGTCACTATGAAGTTACAGTGGAGACAAATGAAGAAGTATATATCCCTGAGAATTATTTTTAACTCAGAAATTCTCTTCTTCCAGTCCAGGTTTGCACAGTTAGGTTTAAATCACCCTAATTAAAGTAGATTAACTTTCATGATATTTATAGTAGGACATGTTCGCCTAATATTTTAATATGTTTTGATTGATTACCCCCCTCAGCACCATTCTTTGCTGTTTCTGTGACTTCCAAATGACCTAATGGTGGCTGATATAGAATGGCATCAGTTTAATCAGCCCTGCTTTGCCCAAGCACCTCTGGCCACAGTCTGTGTAAAAGTCAAAAAGTATTACAGCCAGTGAACCTCCTTAGCATACCGTGTGGCACAGTTTACTACATGCTAATTAATCCATACGTGTTTATAAATTCATAGTAAGTACTGATCAGCAAAGAAGACAGGAGTTTCCATAAAAAAATTTGCAGTCACTATAAATTGTGTAGTAGTATATACCGTAGAGGGAGATAGCATTTTAATTATTGTGATAAATTTATTTTAATGTAGCAATATGGGAGGGTGGCATATAATCTTTTCATTAAGTAACATTCTAACCTCCTGTGTCATATGTATGCCAATATATCAAAACTAAAAAAATGAAGCAATAAAAAGAATGAATCAGAATTGGAAGGGGATATTTAGACCATCAAGCTTCTCAGTGCAGGAATTCAAATTAAAGCATACTTAATAGATTTTTGTCTAGTCTCAATCTAACATATGCAATGAAGTTGAATCTCTTACCTCTCTGGATAATTGGCTCCAGTATTGAGCTACTCTTACTGATATATATTTTCTGCACGACATTCTTTACTGTATGTATCAAAAGCATGTCAGAAACCACCAACAAACTATTACAACCACATGACATCACTATAGCACAGAAACCTACTAAAGACTTCCAAAATATCCTAAGTAAACCAAAAGGCCCAGCAGCCACAGAATAAAAAGAGGAGTCATCTTCAACATACAGTGTAAGGACAATAACAGCCACTATCAGGGACAAACAGGCAGAAGGTTAACAGAGCTCATTCATGAACAACAATTAGCAGGAAAGACCAAAACATCTCACCAGAAATCAACACCCAGAGGAGTAGAGATTAACACCAAGATTAACATTAGACCAGCAATCCAAAAGTTAAACAATACCCCAATCAAGGAAACAGCAGCTCAGACAAACAAATAACAACAACTTTAGGAACCACCAAGAATACTCTCACCAACATCGACAGGGCAAGCCATAAAATGAGAGCAAACCCTTTTAGAACTGATGACGTTACCTGCTTTGATAATGAAACATCTGCAAGAAAACAGCCAAGCTCAGAAAGCACCAAGGACCCCACAGTTCACCTCAAGCTACAAATATTCTCTTCTTTTGATATTCTTTAGTATTTAGTATTAGGTATTTAAATGCTGTCCTCATATCCCCTTCTCCGCAATTCTTCTCTGAAAAAAAAATTGACTTCTTTCCAGTCAATTTAAATTTTCTTGATCATCCTAACTGCCCTTCTCTATACTGTATCCAATTTGCTTGACACCTTCTTAAAATCAGAAGGTGTCCACAACAGTAGTTTACTTGAGGTGGGGTCTGACCAAAGTAGAATAAAATATACTGTAGAACAATTACTTCCCATGATTTCAACAAAAATGAAGAGCAGTTTAGAAGCCTCTTTTTATCTCCTGATTTTGAAACTCTGCTTCTGTTGTTATAACTACAATTGCGTTTACTATTTTTTCCAGCCACATCATGTGACTGATTCATATACAGTTTATTTATTTATTTATTTTATTTATTTATTACATTTTTAGGCCGCCCAACTCCCGAAGGACTCTGGGCGGCTGACAAGATGGATAGCAATAACACTCAGATTTTATATAAATCTGCTTATCAG
>JANHGC010000038.1:224810-244189 GCA_027560395.1 Boaedon fuliginosus | reverse complement strand
TAGGACGCCCCCCCCCGCCCCCGCCAAAAAAAAAGCAAACACCCCACCCCATTTTAAACTGGTCACTTGGAATGTTCAAACTGGTTCCTAGATCAGACAATTATTTCAGTATGGAATTTCAATTCTGGCATTAGCAAAATGGCATCTTACTAGATCTGGAATACAAGACAGTGACAATTTTGTATTACTGTGGAGACAAGAAACACCCAGAGCATATTGGCTTCATTTTCCTAGCATCTGAAAGAATTGCAAGCTTCATCAGCTTCAAGTCAATTAGCAGAACTGTCACTTTTAGGAACAATAAGAATGTGCTTAATTATGCTTCCCAGAAGGAGGAATGAGGCAAAAGATTTATACTATACACAGTTATAAACAACAATGCACAGAGGTAATAAGTCCTGAACATTGGTGACTTTAACGCTCATGCTGGTAACAACTAGCAAGGCTGGAAAAATATGGTATATTGGGAAAATTTGGTATTGAAGAGTTAATTGACAATGGCCGGTGCCTCTTATTATTTGTAGAAGTAAATGAGCTAATGATTGGAAACATCCAATCAGCACCAATTAAAACCTCAATTAAAATGGCCTTCACCCAGTAGAAACAATACATCAGTACTCAACTATTTCTAAATCAGCAGCTATTTCCAAACATCACTCATGGACATCTGGACAAGAAGAGCCATTGTATTTCTACCACCTTCTATTGAAGTCCTATTACTTTGAAGAATATAAACTGCTCATAACGTAGCCACACCAATTGTTATGGAAGGGTGAAGTTACAAGAACTTACTTGCCAATAAGAATTCCAACTAATTTTTGTCACCGTTTTCCATGTGAATGATGAAAATGATTGAGGCACAATTGTCAGAAATAATTAACAAGCATGCAAAAAAAATCTATCCCATTGGAAAACACTGAATCCAACCATAATTTTGATTGAATGAAAACTGTGCAAACTCAGATTTAATTCTGTATTGATCACTTAATTAGCAAGTTGACACCTGCTTCAAAACAAAATGGACTACCTTATTGGAATACTATTGCAGAAGAACTTGAAGAATTTATATATTGTTGAGAACATCACAACCTCTGCACTTATTATGTTGCTTCAGCAGTAAATTTCAACATGAATGATACCAGAAAAGCAGACAGATTTGTGAGCTCCAGAATTGAATGACTGAATGATTTATACAGTACTTCCAGATCTTTTACAACTGCCCTGTTCAAAAAGACATTCCAGTAGAGCCACAAACTCTTGACAGCTCAGATGGAACAACTGAATAATGTAACTCTAGAATCTCTGAAGCTGCCATCCATCAGTTAAAAAGAGGGAAAGCTAGTGACACAGATAAAGTCACTGCAGAAGCAATAAACACTGCTTGTGATACACTAATTTGTCAGCTCCATTTATTCCTTGAAATAATTGAGTCTGAGGAAAGGCTTTATTTTTTTGAAACAGGCAATATTTCCCATTTTCAAGAAAGGCAATCAGGAATACAAAAATTAATGTGGGATTAGCCTATTGTTGGTCATGGTCAAGGTACTTATCAAAGGCTTCAGAAATGATGAAAACAAATAGCTCAAGAACAGCAGATTAATTTCTGGCTTGGAAGCGGATGCCATGACCAAATATTTGCATTATGACAACTGCTTGATGAATGCATCAACTGTGGAAAGCGCCTTCTTGCTGTTTATTGATTTTGCGATGGTGTCTATCAGGCAGTGTTATGGAAGGCTAAGGTGAGCCTGCTAAGGTATTACAGCAGATTCATGAGGAATCATGAAGTTTTGTGTGAACGGAGAAACATCCAGAGCCTTCCCAGCATGTAATAGCAATAGCACTTAGACTTATATACTGCTTCATAGTGCTTTACTGCCCTAAACTGTTTAGTCAGCTCCCAATAATCTGGGCCCTCATTTTACCGACCTCAGAAGGATGGAAGGCTGAGTCAATCTTGAGTGGTGAGAATAAAACTACTGGCAATCAGCAGAATTAGCCTGCAATGTTACATTCTAACCATTGCACCACCATGGCCCTTAATAGTGTATTTCCTTTTCTTCAACATTGTGATTGTTGCAGTCATAAGGAAGATATTTGCTAGCATTTTGTCATATTTGGAGATGAGTTAATCACAGACCTAATGTTTGCCAATAAACACATGCTTTTTGTTTCTGGTGGTTTTCATTAAGGCTGGACAGGAATTTTAATTTGGACCACATACTGGCATCCGATTATCTTGTTGTGAAATCCTTAAAGCCGTGTTTCTTCCTGGGTGCTCATGTGCACCCCCAGGAAAGCATGTTGATTTACTGACAACCGGGTACAACATATGTGTTCCAAATCACCTTTTTCCCTTCGAATTCAAGTTGCTGCACAGTTCTAATTTTCATATCTTTCCTATTGATAAGTGCCCATTCTAATACTTACCCTAGGACTCTTATCTCCTTCAGTCAGCTTTACCATTCCTAGCATTTTGTGCTTCAAATAAATAATTGGATTAAGTTTTATAAGAGGAAAAACCTAAATTCAAATATGCTGACATATTCATTGAGGGACAAGAACTCCCTTCCCTAAGACTTTTTTTGCTAATTTCTGTGGAGAAAAATGTTCAAGCAGCTCAGCACTTTCATTACATGTGACAGACTATAGTATTGTATGAAGTCACAAAAGAGAGAGTGACATTTCTGAAGTATTTGACACCTGGGTGATTTTTTTAATGCTCTGTTTCTTGCATCATATCACTTGAGCACCAAACAGCCGATCAGCATACGGGCAATAGCAACCTGACTCCACACTTACCGCCAACCCTCCATATAGGTTCCTCATCCCTAAATCACCAGACAATGCACCCCTTATTGACTGCACCCAGGGCAGACTGTCCCACCAAACCACCTTTGCCAGTCCACTGAAACTATTTATCTAGTTGCTAGGATGCCCTCTTCCATCAGTGTCACCACACATCAGGTGAGAATTGAGTATTCAACGGAACCCTTCATTTAACAGGACGAGGGATCAATGCTGTGGGACACTAAATGTAGTGTAGAAATGTTCTTTAATCCAACAAAATGCACTGTGAATACATGGTGATCTGAAGTTAGGAGTTTATTGCTGCTAAAACGGTTTATTGGGACAGTCTCAGGCACTTTAATTTCACCAAGGCAATCCTATTCCAATAGAGATAAAAGTAAAATTCTGTACAAATCACAGGGAGACTGATATCCAGCTTAAGTATCTCCTTAGAGCAAGAGCTTCCTTTCCATAATTTCTTTCCCCTTGTATAGGCTTTGTAACCCACAAGACCTGAAGTAAATTATGCTATATGTAGCTCCAGAAAATTATGTCTTCAGACTCATTATAGCTTTCTAATAAAAATGAGAAAATCCATCACCAAACTTCACCATAAATTTATACTCCAAAGCGTTCTGTCCTCTTGTGCATTGGTTAATACAACTTTAAAAGCCTACATTTATTCCTCCGTTCCCAATAATTAGTTTCCTAAAATCTTATGAATAGGTTTATGCATACGGTTAAAATCTATTATCTCAAACTTGTATAAGACAGTCCTTTTGAAATTAAATGCAAGCAAATCATTTCCAGAATATACAGAGGTAGGAAAATATATGCAATAACCAGGGAGAGTTTTATGAGAGTTCCAGGGAGGGAATAAAACAAAGCAATAAACATGAAAGCAAATGGAAGCACCCTTGATACAATGACCCCTGGGAGAACTTCTCCACTATCCTTAGCAGTCTGCAATTTCTGCTGTGACATCAACATCCATACGTTCTAAAAAGAATCCCAGCTCTACGGGAAATCAGGACATGGCTTTGGCAATAGAGGGCTTCGAATTTGCATGGACATTGATTTGCATTTTCAGTCACGGGATACTTTCATGGTGTAAGATGGTCAAGGCAGAGAAACCTGAGCTTTATACAGATTTTTAAATGCAAAAAAATAAAGTAAGTCAGCCAACTGACACCGGTTCTTTAAAAAGGAGGGGATTGTAAAAGGGGGTTTCAATGACACTGGGTCACAGTCCTTCGTGGTGCTTTATTAACAAGATTCATGGAGAACAGTTAGAGCTGGAGAGTCCATCGTCTGCAGGTCCTTTTCTTTACAGGCTAATGAAATCTTCTTTCCGAAAGCCCTTCTGTAAAACATAAAGAAGAATGTCATAAGCACACAGGTCAGTGATGATCCAGTAAATGCTAATATATCTAAGCCCCACAGATACCAAGGGAATCATCTATGGGGTCTATGCTAGAGACCTAGGTGCTATGAGCTCACTTTGGAAGAGAGAATAGAGAGAGAGAAAAACACAAACCGTTTTATAGTCCCGATGAAGTTTGCTGTACTGCCACATGTTATTCAAGAGGCTGGAAGCGGCTCTGGAGGCCTTCTCATTGTCCAAGCTAGAGAAAGAAGAGAAACCTGTAACATGTTACTGGTGCACACTGGGACTCAAACATACCCATTTCTTCTCGATGAATTACTAATGGACATTGTCAAGCTATTCAAATGCATCTGTGGCTGAACTCTTATCCTCCCATTCCCTGGATTATGTCCCTTTGATCTCCAATATTTATTCAGCAGCAGCCCTGTAGGAAGAGATCTATACTTTTGCAAAGCCAGGAAAACCACTGCTACTTTTAAGAGGATTTGAGGCTGAAGGAGGGACAGAGGTAGCCAAACCTATCTGTGTTCCTGTAATGCAATACTGAGCAGCATTAGCTGCACAGACCTCAGAAATGCCAACCATTCTTCTAGGATGGCCAGTCTACACAGGCACTTTGGTCTTCTGTAGGCAGCTGGTGTACATTCAACAAGAGCGCGTTGGAGAGGGGCATTTTTAAAATGAGTATATCAGACTTTTCACCCACCCGGCTCTTAAGGTAAGGCCCGTGGGAGAAATGGCGTGGATCAGTCGGAATGCCATTCTAGGAAACAAAGGAGCTAACAAAATTTTGTTGGATTAAAAAGATTAGGGTGGAAAAAAACTCGAGTGTTGGAAATGAATCATTTAGATGGACTAATTAATAAAAGCCAACTGAAGATCTTTTGAGGTCTGACAGGCTTGCTTTCTTGCCCATTTTCTTCCTTCCTCCAGCCCTTGATTTATGGACAGGAACTTGCCTTTTGCTTCTGAAAGGGGCCACACCTTTTCAGGATTGTGTTTACGTGTCTTTGAGTGAGTGCTGACTCCGGGTGACTGCCTGGACAAGTCCCTGCAGTTTTCTTTGCAAGATTGCAGTTTTTAGGCTTCCCATTGCCTGCTTCCTAGGGCTGAGAGAGAATGACTGGCCCAAGGTCACCAGGTTGACTTTCTACCTAAAGAGGGATCAGAACTCCTGATGCCTTAACTCCTATTACCAAATTGGTTCTACTTCTGAACATTAGGTGAACCTAGTGAACATCACATTCTGTGATGCTGAAAAAAGGGGCATCAGTAAGTTTTCTGAAAGTGCAGTAGAGTCCAGAAATTAAATAGTGTAAAATGCTCCTCTAAGGGTGAAGTCAGTATGGAGTATGGATGGCCATTCCCACATACCTGTCCCTTTTCTTCTTGATGTAGAAGAGTTTGCGCAGGCCATCAAAGTAGACAATGTCACGTGCAGCAATTGGGCTCTCTACAACCAAGTTGTTCAGCACTGCAATGATGTTGACTACTACCTCTGTTGGGGGCCACTTATCTCCGGAGCTTCCAGGAAGTTTCTCGATCAAATGACTCACCACTTTGGTTGCTGCCAATCCAAAACAAAAATGGTTAGCAAATAGTACACGGAGAAAATGTACTTCGTCTAAAATCTCATTGTGGATGGTATAATAAGTAAAGCATCTAAACTGCATGAAGGGAACTCTTTTGTCAAGGTCCTGCTGCATTTTCCTATAGGAATAACTCACACATTTCATCCTTGTTGCGTGCATTCCGGGACAGGTTGCGAATCAATCCCGTCAGTGAGCGAAGCTGGTGATGGTCAGCTGTGCGGACTCTGTCCAGTACAGGGTTCAGGATCCTCTCTTGCTCCAAAGCCACCCTACTGAGGACACCTGCCCACTACAATGGATGAAAAGAAGAATGAGCTAGCAAATGATGATTCATCTGCTGAGTCAGTACTAGCATTCTAGTAGGCCAAGGGTGTCAAACACGGCCCGGATGTGTCACGTGCAAGCCGTGCCCACCCCAGTTCCACGAATGGGAAAACCATCATGAAACGTCACCTGACAGCAACATGATGCTGCGAGTTTGACACCCATGTTCTATGCACAATGGAGAAATAATATCCAACTGATTCTTCCACTGTAGTAAAAATATAAAACACTCATATATCTATACCAGGAAATATCTGATTGCTGTAACAGATGACTCAGTTTATTCTTTATCTTTCCTTTACTCCCAGTGCCTTCTGGACCATTGATAACTGCCTTAATTATGTTTGGCTTTAGGCAGACAATGGAAGCCTTGTTACTCCTTTCCTTCCTGCAATCAACTTTATTGGTTTTCTCACCCTCTGTAACAAGATGGGCAGGTTTTCAGTGCAATCACTGTTCAAGCTCAAGCAACTGCAAAGTAGGCAGAGCAAGCATTCTTCATAGACGTCATCTCTATATGTTACTTTAAAAACTCTGGAGCTTTGGCAGTGTTGGTAAGTATTATTGGGTCAACATAAGCTCACCACAGGGAAAACCTCAGAGCCCTCTTCAGGGCACAAGACAAAAATGGGGAAAGGTGGCTAGTAGCTTTGGCAACAGAGGTGCTCCATTGTTTGAGCCCGTCTACACTGCTCTTTGAATGTAACCATCATAAGGGAACCATCAGAGAGTTCCTCTTCCATGTCTAACTCAAGTTTCTTACAAAACGTCAAGTTCACGTCTTAACTTCCTCCTCCTTAATACGCATTGCTTTATTTTAAAATCTTCAGAGGATTCAGGCTGGTATTTCTGGAGTCAGCCTTACCCTCCGGTCGCCTGCTGTGATATTCTGAAGCGCTCCAGAGGCTGCCTCCGTGGTATGCTTATTCAGTTCACATCGCTGTAGCAGCCTGTTGTACACCCCTATAATCTGAGGGTTCCAGAGCCACTCCAACCCTTTAGGATCCTTAGAAACCTCTGCGAAAGTCACAATATCAGAGTTCATGTGGAGCTAAGGAGAAGAGTAAGAGAGTATTTAATGACCATTCTTTGAGGCTGTATGAACGTCTGTTCTAGCTACAATCTTCTTGTCTCCTTTACAGCTTATCCAGTTCAAAAAGGCTTTATTATTGTTCAATCCATTCCCAAGAAGGCTGTTCTCCCACATCTTATTTCTAATCATGTTGACCCAGTTACTGTTCTTTCGGGATATTATTTGTCCCATAACAACTCTATGTCTTTCTTATTAATTCCCTCCAATCGAAGCATCCAGAGGAACTGGCAACCCTCTGGATATCACAACTACCAAAGATAATTTCTATTCCAGAAGAACTGTTGGGGGTTTAAAGTGTGAACAGGAATAGGAGCAACTGATCTAGAATACATTGATGTCGGGGATTCACTACTGTTATTTAGCTAAGAAGAAAATTTATTCTGTCCAGAGCAATACGTTTGTGAAGATTCTAGACGTGGGACTGAGGCCTGTTCTTGACTACAGGGGCTGGGATTGAATCCTGATATGCTCAGAATCTAGTCTTCTTAGTCAAGCTCTGAACTATTCTCAAGCAGGGGATTCCTTCTTCCTTCCTTCCTTCCTCCTTTACTTTTCATCCCATGTAATAAGGGCTGCCCAGAACAGGCTCAGTTCTCTCCCATAATGGCATTTTCCAGACTCACCTCTCGGGCCCTCCTGCTTTGCGGGCTGAAGCAGCCTACTAGCTCACTTGTCATGTTAGCTCCATCGCTCCTCTTATATCCTTCTAGCCGCTGGAGGGAGGAGGGAGGAATTTCATCATAAAGTCGGTAGGAGAGGTTGCGCAGGACACAGACTGCATTCTCAACACTCTGCGAAGACAAAATCCATTTTTTGAAGAAAGAGAACCAAAGCAAACCTTTTTATAGTATAATTATTTATTGCAATTTTCTATTATTTTCTTCATTTTTAATAGTAACTGGCGTAGACTAAATTGGGTTAAATTGATGTTCAGATGTTAATAGTGTATTTTATATATTCTGATTTCTATTTGATTTTTGCTATAAGATCCCTTAGGCAATAATAGAGAGAGCTCCAAACAGAAAGTATTTTACAATATTTTTGTATCAAACATACATATTTGTTTCATCATTTGCCTTTCAAATGTTTGCTTGAGGCATCTTATAACAAGAATCATCATCAGCTTTTGACAGATTCAGGTTGTTTCGGTGCCAGAAGCCATCCGAATTGTATTTTTGCCAAGAATCTGTTACGCTGAAGAGTAACTTCCTGGATATGTCTATTCCAAGTGACAATCAAGCATTGAGCTTTGCTTGAAGAACCAGACCTTTAGTCTAATAGACAATTCATAATGTGATATATTTTAAATTTTTACACTGATATCCACCTTTTCACATGAAGCATGAGGTGTAGTTCAATGACTGTATTCATACTCAACAAATTTAGCACCTACTTGTTTTGCTTTAATTCTGGTTAGCTCTGGCTAACCAGAATTAGAATTAGAGTACTGTGTGAACAAAGGCCAGCTGAGATTTATCCTTCAATGTACCTTGCACACCAAGAAAATAATTGGGAACAAAGTTAAGTGTGCTTTACAAACGTAGCTACTAGCTCTTTTACTTCATTTTATTGTCACAATCATTTTGTAAAATATGGCTAAGATTACCTAGTTAATTTTGTGGCTGAAGATGAATTCAAACCAACATCTCCTCAGCCTTGATCTGATATTCTAACTACTGCAATTGCAGTAATATAAAGTACTTCATTTTTTAAAGATTATATCTAAAAAGAAAAGTGTAAATGGAAGTATTATTTTTTACAGAGATGCATTTGGCAGCTGCCCACGCTAACCAAAATCTTTATCTGAATGTTAAATTTATGAAATGTTGGTGTTCTTATGCATTATGTGTAACACTTACTGTCACACCTTTGGTTTCATCTCAGCACTTGCCTTAAAATGTGTGTCTAGAAAGTATCAATCTTCTACAATGCCTCTTTACTGAAGTAGTCCATAAATAGTAAATGTTTCATTCAGTAATTTATTTAGGCAAATAATGAAATGACAGGTTAAGCCTAAGGAAAAATATGTTGGATGGACTATGAAGGACAACCCAATTAAATATTTGCAATAATGGGGAAATAATTTCACATCTACTATATGTGAAAGAATAACCACAGGGAATCGTCAGCAAATTTTGTCTTGGAAAAAGTGCATTTCTCTACTTGATTTAAGTTGGATTTAGAATAAAATGAAAGATCTCACCTTGTCCTCCGATTTTCCCACTTCCAGCGAACTATTTATGTAGCTGACCATGGAATCTACCAATCCATGGCTTTCACGCATTTTTTGCCGAGTCTGCTGGCTAGCAGAGCTAAGATTTCTACAGGAGAAACAGGAAGGGTATCATTACAAGCATATTCCTTCAATGTACCCTCTTCAAACTCATTTTTTTGCTCTCTTATTCTTAGAAAAGAAATACAATATCTCAGGGAACTTTTTTCAGACAAACTGTCCCTCTCCTCCAAGCAGTAAAATATGGATCCAGAATATTATCTGAACTGGAATCAGCAGAATTCCCATTTTCATTGTCTCTACAAAGCAAGGCCAATTATAGGCATTCAAACTAGCAAAAATTATGTCATATAATTCAGCCACAATCTTGACAAAGTCAAGTGGCAGCAAAATTTTATTTATATTTGGGGTGGGATGGGGGGAGAACATTTTCATAGTAAGAACTGCACTCTCATATATCTTGCTTTGCAATCCAGCATAATGTTCCAGCAGCCATCTATAGATACTTATCATATATGAATTACTCTCCACTTCAAGTACTGATTCAATTTGATCCTCTTCTGTCAGAAACATAATGTGCTGATTGTGTTGCCATTGTCCTGATTCTAATCTTTGCTATGTCTCAAATCGGTGACACTGACTAAAATAGCATAAATGAACAATGCTATGGATGAATAACTCTCCCATATATATTTAGTGGAAGCATACCATACAGATGGACAAATATTCTCTTCTATCTATACAACACACTATTTCTACATTAGTTGTGAACTATTTTTACTGAATGGGATTTGCTAATGCTTGCATTTCTCTTTTTATCACTACCAATCTTACTAAAAGGTTATAATAACAATGACTACTATTATCAATCAGGATTTTCCTACCTCTTTCAGATCCTATAATTCTCGTATAGTTAAGGTACCTGAGGAAGCCAGTGGCGTTGTAGAAGATTTCTGTCTCGGAGGCATTTTGCTGGATAATAGCCGCATTCCTTGAGGCAGAGAGAGGGGTCAAGATCAGGTTTGTGAGCTGCTCCAAAGTGTCCCGGGCAAGGCGGTCCTTGAGGTTATCACTTGAAGACAGATTCCAGAAAATGCCTGCAAAGTAATCAATCAGGAGACAGAGGGATAAGACAGTATCTTTGCAGAAGGCACTATTCGGCAAGATGGGAATGGCTCCCTTACACATACCAGACCTTTTGGATTTAGGTAATCAGCTTTTTATAACCATATTTATTGCTTATGATATCAAAAGGAGAAAAAAGCTAAAGCTAAAACAAATCAGAAAATAAAGAGGGAGAAAAAGAAAAAGGAATTTAAATTGCATCAAGAGTAACATACACGTACTGGTACATAAAACCGGTAACTTTTTAAGCAGCAGTTTAAACTTTGACCACACAGAAGACTTCAGCCAGATTTTCCTCTGTGTCAATACAAAACAAAGTCACAAGTAGAGAATGAACAGATTTCATCAACCCGAGATTTAAAATCACATATAACAGTTTTTCCCCATGGAAATAAACATGATTTTTAGGTTACTGTTCATGCACAACACATCCAGAATTAGGTAAAAGTTGCACTGTATTATTTTATCCCTGTGTTGCTTTCAAGTTATAATTATCATCACCATTAATTTTTAGAGTGCAGAATGCTTCACAATCCTTATCTCATTAATATTTACAACAATTAACTTTTGGTCACATTTTCACTTTTACAAGTAGGCAGCTAAGACTAAATTTGGAGGAAGATTTTAACTGCAAAGCCAAATTGCAGAGGGCAGACACCAGTCTAATGATGCACTGACCCCGATTATCCCAAATTCAGAAAGTGGTTTGAAACTTACATACAAAGAATTTACTGGTTGGGAACATGTTAAACTGTCCCATTTGTTTTCCCATGTCATCTGGCACAGAATGACTTTCCCAATGCCACCTAAGCCTATGGCTGACCAGGGCCATTGAGCACTATTACTAATCTCAGGCCAATGTTTTCTTTGCTGGATCCCACAGCAACTCTGAATAATGCAAGACCTGTCATTTGCTGAATCATAGAGTGCAACCAAGGTCACTCATTCATTTGATTTTGGTATTAAATGTACATGCAAGCTATTTCATGTCTCCTCAAACCTCTTTTTAAACTATTGTTCCAGTGAGCCAGCAAGTTCCCTTAATTAAACTACAGCTGAAATAAACTGGAAAGTCGATGTTAAAAAAGCACTTATCAATCAACCTGGTACTATTTTTTTCTTGGAAATTACACTAAGCAATTAACTGTTTCTTTTTAAAATGGATAAATAAAACAATGAAGACCCAAGACTATTCTGCCCATTTTTAAATAAATTCTAATCAGATTCAGAACTGTGCCAATACTTCTGCCATTCCATAGTTAAATGGCAAATTTCTATTAAACACCTATACAGACAGATTCCGAAGAAATCTCAACAACTACTTTGAGGTTATAGCTGTCCCTTCCTGCAATGAATGGGGCATCTAAAGTTTTCATCTCAGGCTGGGTTAGGCTAAACATCTAGATTATTTCTGACCTGGTTTCACATAGGACGCAACAGGTAAGTGCCCACTGTAAGGAAAGAACCACTTAAGGCAACATGTATACTGCGGATCTATTCTGTAGAAAAGCCCATGATTGCAAAAATTCTGATTTTTTTAGTAAAAACTGGGGAAATTAACAGAGTCCTGGACTGTTGCGTGTTAGCTATCTACATCAGTTTGAGTAATGAGTAGAGACAAAACAGCAGAAACAGAGCAACTTCCTGAGAAAATTCTTTTTGGACAGCAATAATATGAAGCAGGCAGGTTCTGGATAGGTGATGGCTGTGTATAAACTTGCACAAATCAAGTGTTGTGATGCTCCCTGCTCCCAACATTATTAGAATATTTCACTGCAAAGAACACAATGGCTGAATCATATCAACTTGTTGAAGCAAGACAGCTTGTAGGCCCAGCCAACCACCATGCCTTCCAGCAACTTTTCTTCTTTCCCTCCTCTGTATAGCACCTCACAGCTGAGATCTCCACAAGATTAGAGGACCTAATTTAGTTTAGTTTTCATATTTGTCAGGCTACTTTTCTCTTCCTTTTTCAGTAAGGGTGGAAAACACTGTTCTCCCAGATAGTGTTGAACATCAAACTCACCAACATAACTGAGGATAAATGATAATGGGAACCACAATCTGATCTCTACAAGGCTATAGTCTGACCTCTGCCTCTTCCTCCTTGTTGTAAAGGGGTGTGTGTTGTAAAGGGGTGTATAGTCCCAAAAAGGTTCTCCAGCTATGATTAAGTTTAGGGAGGCCTGAAACAGGCTTTCAATAAGGCCAATAGCATCAACTCCCCCCCCCCCCGCAATAACTGCAAATATTTGCTGCCTAGCAACAGAAAAACTGTGAAAATCAGCTTCTGCTTCTTCCCCTTTCTAGTTTATTATCTGCTGCCACCAGGAAATGTCACTCATTCATTCTGTTTCGGGTTCACGAGCAGTTTTAACTGTTACAGCATCCCAGTGTGTCAACCACTGTCATAACTGCTTGAGAAGCAATAGATGTTGAAATGTCAGACCTCTATCCCAGCAGGCTTTGGACTTGCTTACCTACTCACACAAATGCCCCATACTAACTAACTTAGTATGGCTACTAATTGCACGCCTCTAGCTTTTGCTAAAGCTTCTATAACTGGTTTTGCTGAAAAGCAAAAGCATTATCCATCTTGGGAAATTTGGGGTGAACAGATATTTAACATGCCTTTTGCAAATGGGAACATTAATCCTTACATTTGTTAATAAAAATGCAAAGAGTTTTAACCCAGCTTCGTAACCACTAACAGAAAGAGAGTATGACGATGAAACAGCAACTTGAGCCAGGGATACTTCCATTCAGAACTGCAGACAATCAAAGGACAGGATGGCTCTTGCTGAATTCACATTATGGCTTATCAGTGAATGTAGATGAGCACAAGTTAGTAAACAAGAATTTAGGTTGTTCTTTTATCAGCCAACATATATTTACTTATGAAATGGAGATATTTGTTGCAACTCTGCATGTTCGGGTAGCTGAAGAGCAGTTAAGCCATACACGGGAGGGAAAATACTGCACTTCTGGAAAATCACGTTTTATATATATACAGAATTCTTGGAATGAAAAGGACTGGGTGAGAGAAAATAAAGTGAGACTTCAAAAAGTCAGAATTCCCTTAACAGAGAAGCAACATAAAGCAAGATGAGGCGGTATTTCCTCTTATGAAACTAAGATAGTGATGCAGATTTAGCTGGGATTTATCTGCTTGCATATTGGTAGAGAGGCAGATGATTTATGAGGGAATTAACAGATGAAAACTAAAGGAGGGTCCTAGTTTGTCTAGTTTATAAAGTGGATCTTGCACAAGACTGTAATTAACCTCATGCTACTAGGAAAAATAATACAATTATCATTAAATATATTACTGCAATATTTATTTTGGAATTTTGGGCTTGCTGATTGTATATGAAGGGCTTTGGTATACAAGAAAGCTGAGAAAACATTCCCATAACAAACTTTTAGATTTTTGCCATGTAGTTGGCAAACGATGGGAGATCACTCTCTCTGGACAAATTCATCCTCACTTGAAGGCAGCAGACATCTTGTCTTTTCTGTTTCTTTTTTTTTTAACTTCCAATCTTTTTTACAGCAGTAGTTACGGGTGTAAATTTGGCCTTTACTCCTCATAACTCTCTTCTTTCTATAATCTATCCTGTCAAATCACCCAAACCATAAATTCATGATAATTCATGAGAAGGGTTTTCCAGTCAGCAATAAATGTAGATATTGCCTTTTCTCTGATCAGAGAAGTAAATTTATCCATCTCAGCAAGTTCCATCATCTTCAGCAGCCATTCCTCCATTACAGGTAATGCTGAATCTTTCCATCTTTGTGCACTCTGAAACAGTTTGTGTATTTGAATCTAAAATTTTCTAGCTTTTTTTACATGGCCACCAAATATGATAATAGGTCTCTCATGTTTCCAACAGGTGAACATTCCAGCCAATTTCTCTGGTGACATACAATAATAGCACAAATATACTCGCTTCCCTCTTTATTCCTATTCCCAGTTCTTCCTAGGGAAGGATATTTGCCAGCAACTGCAACATATAGCTACACTGTGCCCCTTGCTTTCCCCCAACCTGCTTCTCTTTATCTCTTTACCTGATGTTAAGCAGAACAAACCCTTAATTTATAGGAATTTCACATCCTTTTCCCCAACCCCTCCTAATAACCTTTTCTTTGCTAGGATTTATTAAGGCACATTGACAGTGAACTTGTTAATGGACTGACATTCCAATCTCTCTACCTAAGAGGAAAGGAAAGAGTATCCAGGAATTGCTAGTATTTCACTGATTCCTTCCATTCATTTACTCCTCAATGTAGCTTTAATGTTTATGTATTAAGAAATAAACTAGTATTTTAGGAACATTAAAGGTTGCTAATTATGATGGGAATTTGGAACAGAAGGGAGGCAAATGCTCTGAATGAGAATGCATCTTATTGCACCAAGCAAAATGCACAAATAACCTAAATATCTCCCTGGTTTCATATATAAACTAAACTTAGCCTTTTTATTTTACTGTGATGTGCAAACTCAATCTGACATTGTGTATCACTCAGTAAATTATAGCTTAGTCGGCAAATTCTTGGTTAAAACATTTTGGTTTTGCGTTAACAGTTGCAAATCCTTTGGGACTGTGATTGTCTATAAATGTGATTACTAGTTGTGTAAATACAATTCAGCTGTACATTAGAAGCTTCTTTCCAGATGAAAATAGAAGCCACAGTTGTTTTCTTCAGAAAAAGGCAAATACAATTAATGTCTTGCCTGCATTTAATGTTTGTGGTAAGACAGATGACAGTTTCAATTCTGACATTAAATCTGCTGTATATTATTTCTTGCCACCCTTTCTCTCTTGATACATTCATGTTTTCAAACCCTATCACATTTCAGTTTACTCATATTGCTAACCTTATATTATCAATTTAATCATATTGTCACCCTATATAATATTTCTATTACCACAATACTATTTTTAGATAAAGCAATCTCTGAACCTTGCTTGTAAATTATAGAAGTTATTATATGGCAAAATTTGATGGGGCGTGTGACTCCATCCTTGAGATTTCTTTTATACTTTAAAATCTGTCACTGAATTATTTACTCTAGTTATTTATTTCCATTCTAGTTTAAAATTCTTCCTGGCTTTAATAATAATAATTAGGAGATAAGATGCCCATAGTTTCTTTCCTGACCCCTACCAATCTGTTTTCTCCTTATTCTTTTTTTTTTCTCCTTCCATACCCCAGATATACCACAGGTTCAATTACTAATTGTTTATACAGCATATAATTTCATGGATTCACATTTAATGTGAATATCCAACAGACATCCTCTCCGAAGTAACAAACAAGTCCATTACATCTAAAGTAGACTGACGAAGCATTAAATGTACCTTAACTTTGCAACATCTGTAATTCATTTTTGCATGATTATGATATTAAAGAAATTATGTTATGCCATTTATGCAATTATGCAATTATAATAAATACAGAAAAGCATTAAAAATAACTTAACTGGCCATGACATACCTTCATATTTAATAGACATTTTGGATAACAGATGTCACCTCCATACAAAGCTTCATTAAAACTTGGTTTCACTTTATAATGGAAGCTTAGGTCTGGTAACACCAGTGGGAGGAAGACTTCATCTGTTTCATGATTCTTTCATTTAGCTATTTTTCTAGGTTAAAGTTATACTATTGTTTATATTTATTATAATTTACCTGTTAGTTATTTGGTTGAACGTTAGAAAAAAAATTAGCATTGCTTTATAAAGACTGATTCACTTTCAGCCAGTTGATGCAGTGATATTTTTAAATTTTAAAAAAATAATAATTTAATTTTAAAAGCCAGAACCTTTTTCTATTTCCCATTAAGAACTATTTCTCTAAGACTGAAATTGCTTCCTCCTGTTGTAACATTTGGCTATTAATCACAAGGAACAGTCTCATTATACTAAGATTTCTCCTCTTCTGACTCTTACCTTAAGATACAGTGAAATTAAATATAGTTTTTTTTCCCAGTGGAAGGCTATAATAATAGCAATAGCACTTAGGGTTATATACCACTCCATAGGGCTTTATAGCCCTCTTTAAGAGGTTTACAGAGTCATCATATTGCTCCCAACAATCTGGGTCTTCATTTTATCGACCTCAGAAGGATGGAAAGTTGAGTAAACCTTGAGCCAGTCAGGATCGAACTCCTGGCAGTGAGCAGAGTTAGCCTGCAATAATGTACTTTAACCACTGTGCCGCCATGGCTCCTATATTTGGCAGCTTTCCTATTTCTTTTCTGTGACGTTGGAATGCACTTAGGATCTAGTTTGGGCCAACGGGTGGGGGAAGAAAAACTATTTTGAAATTAGTTCCAAAAAAAAAAATTATGACTTATCCTATTACTTTTTAATTTTCTTATTTTTTGGGTGGGATACAAGGATCTATTGCTCCCAATCCTCCGCCCACAATTTGTCTACAATGATGTTCACTCACCAGTAACATTCTTGCGTAATTCATCATCCTGCTCCCGCAAAGTGCGCATCAGCTCATAGATTCCATTTTCTTCCACCAGCCCCAGCTTGTTCTCAGCATTGTCATAAATCAGATTGCGCATGGCACCAGTGGCATGGCGCTGCACCTCTTGATTGGAACTGTTGAAGAGCTTCACCAGCTTGGGTATGGCTTGGAGACTGCGAGCCTATGGAAAGAGGGAGAGTAGCACACATCTTAAGAGAGAAGAGGGGAGATGTGGATGCATCTCATCCCCCCCATTTGTCCTGTCTCTAAGCAAGCTCCCTTTTTCTCAATCAAATAATCTTCCCTCTCAACATGCAGGAACCCCTCTCACCAGAACCATTTTAACAAAGCATGACACAACCTCTTAAAGAGAGTCATCACTGAGTAAACCTGCAAACTATATTGGGATCTTAGGCATCCTTTCAGCTATCAATCCATCTTAGCTTCACCTGTTTCTTGGCATTGTTGTCACTGTAGCACTTATGCTGGATATAAGCAGCCCCGAGCACCTGGAGATTGGGGTCATTGGCCATCAGATATTTCACCGCAGAGGGAAGATCAATGTCATCAAATCTGAAACCAAAATTAAACCAGAGAGAAGATGATGAAATTTCAAATCTTCTCCCTTTTTACAGAGATCTGTAATAATATTCATCTGACTGTTGTGCTTACCTTTCCCCTCCATTCAACTGTACAGGTAGTCCTTGACTTACAACAGTTCACTTAGTGACCATTCAAAGTTACCAAGGCACTTACCGAGGTAGAAAAGAGTCTTTGCTGATGAAAATTTTGGAGCTGGAGAGAGAGGCGAGAAATGGAGTCTTGGTGTGGAAAGATCATAACCGGCTGAGCATTACTAAGATGGAGGTGATATTAGAAGATTGGAAACAACTAGACTGGAGTGCCGACGACGAGAAGCAAGATGAAAGAATTGAACTATTGACACACAATATTACAGAAAGGAAGAGAGAGAGATGATGAATTCCACCAAAAGGAATCCATTAAGCTTGTTTAAAAATTATTTAGAAATGCTTATGGAGATTTTGAATTTAAAGAGAGAATTATTAGAATATTAAAAGTATTAGATAATTGTATTAGATATTGAATATTTTAAGATGATATGTTTCAGATTTTGATTTAAAGATGTTTAAATGAAGATAATATAGTTAGGACTTTAAAGGTTTGAATTATATAACAATGCATGAATTTGAACAGGAAAATTAAAGAAACTTATCGTAATAAGATCAAAGGGATAGAAGAATTTTTAATGAATTGTAATTTTAAAACTGAAAAGAATAATAGAACTTCAACAGAATTTTAATTAGTCTTATTAGGAATATTTTAAGAAAGGATTTTAATATATTGTGTAGGATAGAAAAAATGGACTGTAAAATTGGAAGATATGGCATATATGAATGTATAAATACATGAAGAAAATTATTTGATGTCCCATAAGAATGGTGAAATTGAGAACATACTATATTAAAATTAAGATTTAAAGATGATATAGCGATGATTAGATGTATATAGATATAAATTAGTGCAATATTAAGATGATGATTAGGAGGTTATGGAAAAAGATGAGTATGAGAAATTTTTAATGGATTATATTAAAAGGGAATTACTAATGTTATTTTATTTTTGAAAATGAATTATATTAGCTTGTATGGAGGAGGAGTTGAAGTTTTGATAGTGCAATGCATTAGGGAAAACGTATTAACAGAGAATGAAATTTTAATGTAATTAATTTCTATAAAGATAAATAGAGAAAAGTTATACTAAAGGATGACTGGAAATAATGAAATATACAGAATTGGATGGTTAAAAGATACAAAAATTTTGAAGTTGATATGACTAATGATTTTGATTGATGTAAGTGATGCCTGGAAACAACTCTGCTGGTGCAATGAGATAATGTTTAAAAAACAAAAACAATAAAAAATTGATTAAAAGTTACAATAGCACTGAAAAAAGTGACTTATTGTTTTTCACATCTACTGTATTTTTCGGAGTATAAAATGCAGCTTTTGGAGAGGAAAACAAGGGGAGGGGGAAATCTGCATCTGCCTCCCAGCAATTTGTTTTTTGTGCTAAATCAGGATGAAACTAAAACTGAAACATGCTTCAGAACAGGAGACAAAGGAAAAAAAAAACCTGGGAGGCAGAGACAGATCCCCCCGTGTTTTCCTCACCAACAACTCACAACAACTGATTGGGGCTGCTGGTGCTGAATCAGTCTGTGCTGAAACTGAAACTGGCTTCAGGAGATACAGGGAGTGAGGAAATCTGCCTCAGATTTCCCCCCCCCCCTTTGTTGAAGCCAGCTTCAGTTTCAGCACAGACTGATTCA
>JANHGC010000038.1:205513-224710 GCA_027560395.1 Boaedon fuliginosus | reverse complement strand
TGGAAGTACATGCTGGAAACCAGCAAAAAATTTTACTATGTGACTGTGGGACATTGCAAATGGCCATAAATGTGTGCCAGTTGCCCAAAATGCAATCATATGACTGCACAGGGTGCAGCTGTTGGAACTTCAAAATTGAGTTGTAAGTACTTTTGGAGGTGTGTGTGGGGGGGTATGTTGTAACTCTTAATGGTCATTAAGTGACTAGTTGTAAGTTGAGGACTACTTATATCTACTAAGGAAAGCTTCCATATATACTTATATATAGATACATAATTGCCCTGCAGCTGGTCAGAGACATACAAGGAATTTGAATTTCTTGCCAAAACATAAAGATCTTGCTTTAAAAAAAGGATGGGGAAGAGGAGGGAAGGGAACTTGGGTTACAGGGCTGGGATAATCAGACCACACTGTACATCAAGTTTCTAAACTATTACTTTCCTTTTGCTATTCAATGTTCCCTTACACAAGCCTTTTCCCTTGTGTAAGTGCTAGAAATTTGCTTAATTTTTACCAACACAAATGTAATTTCTCAGAATGCAAAACTCCAGAAAAAACCCCAGATGTAATAAAAAATTAAGATTCTGTACCATCGGCTGCTTGCCCAATGCAGAGACAGAGGGATGGAGGGTGGGTGGGAGGAGAGGAAGAGAGAGGGGAGGGGAGAGAGATAAAAATTAATCCATTCTTTCCCAGTGGGTTCAGTTCTAAGCTTCTTTCTTTCACTTTTCTCAATTAACCAAAACCCATTGGTTCACCCTATTGCTTTAAAAAGATGAGATGTTTCCAAACTGTCTATTTCTAGTCTGGGAACCCATGGTACTTATCTGGCCAATCTCAGCTCTTATACCTGCAGATAGTCCCACAAGGAATAACTGAAAGAATCCATCTATTATAGAAACATCTGTTATAGAAAAATACCATATACCAACACCCTGTAAGTTTAATTAGGACTGACAGAAACATCAATGCCTGCCCAGGTTCAGAATAACCTAATTTACAACTCCCTGATATGAAAACCAGTGAGCACACAGAACATAACTTGCATTATTTTCCTGAGCTGTTTATTTTAGGTGGCTTTCTGCTCAGTAAAGGCAGGATCCAGAGACTAATGCCATTCTTTTGCCACCTGAGTCATTTAGACATAACAGATAATCAGGTACCCTAATTTCCAGATTCACCAATAAAGAGCACCCAGGCAAAGAAACAATACGGAAAAAATGCATGCCCCATGCCCCAATGGCTAGGTTTCTCAGTCTAGGATTAGATACTTTGTGTGCCTGAACTGCAGTCATGTCACTCCCACCTTCCGCTGTCAACAGAAATTGATTTGGTTGGAATTCAGGGCAGCTAAGTGGCTGAAAGTCATCTGTTCCAGTTTCCTCCGCTCAGTCAGGACCAGAGCATTCCACTGCTATAAATTCATAGCACACTTACCCACCAGAGTAGGACTGCTGGGACATCAGTGTATTTTGACCATCAAACATGTCCATGCCACGCAGGTCTTGCAAATGGTGGTTGGATTCAGCCAAACTGTGCACAGAAGGGGCACGGGAAGTACGCTCTACTGAAGCATAAGTGTTTCCAGCCCCTGCTTGAGCGGTCTGAGTGCCACTGAAAGAGCCTGTACTAAATCGGGAGCGGTTGTTGCACTGGAAACGTTGCAAAGTGCGCATGGCTGGTGCACGGATGACGGGCCTGTTCTGTGGGACCACCATACCATCCATCCAGTCAAGAGGACGCTGTGCGTTAGAGCCAGCGCTCATCTGCCTCTCAAAGGTGTAGGATCTCTGGAAGCCCCCACCGCCCCGGTTTTTGTAGAGAGTTGCTTGGGTCAGTGGATCCATCTCAGACATGATGCTGTAGTGGTCATCCCCACCCCCAGGGCTGCAGAGCCCATCCGTCAGACGCAGGGAGTGCAAGGACATGGTGTCATAGTTCTGGCAGTTCCGGTAGTTCTTGTCATGGAAAGACCTGGGTCGGGTGGTGGAGCTGTAATTCGTGCCATACAATGGACTTTTGGGGCCAGTGCCATTGCTGACAGCAGCTATTCTAGTATTGGGCCTGAGATCCACTGCTGAGCGGGAGGACCAGCCGGCAGCCTTCACAGAATTATAGCCATTATTACCAACCGAATGGTGCAGCTGCAAGGGGCAGGGAAGAAGGAGGGAAAGAAGGGGAAGTTAATACTTATTTTCAAACGCAGACAAATTCTGTCTCTCGTACATACACATACACGCATATTTCCTTCAGGCCAGTTATCAGATCAGCTGAGATATTTTGAAATAATCTAATTTATATAATAATGAGCACCTACTACAGGGATTCTGGGAACTACAGGCTGCCCTCAGTAACATCTACACTGTTTGTGGTTAAAGAATAGGCACTACTTGTCCTGACACCATTATTAAGGTAAACAAGAGTATCATAGGGCATCATCACTTAAAGGCTGCAGTGCTGGAAGTTAGCAACTGGAAGGACATATGAAATGAGGCCGGGTATAAATTCTAATAAATAAATAAATATAAACTACTATCTGTCCAAATCAGATTCCTTTGACACTGAAAAATCAATAACTGTAGGAATAAAGTACAGTTAAATATTAACGGGTAATGGAAACAGCTCTACTTACCAAACCTTTGTGATCTGTGCCATTGGTTTGAGATCTGGAACTAAACTGTTGCTGCTGACTTCGAAACTGACCATTGGGGGAGATTCCACCTGCAGTAGAATACAGAGAGATATTACATTATATATAGAAAGTGAAGAAAGAAATGGAAGTAGGGCAGTAACTGGCTGAAGCAGGTTACATTTTAAGGAGATACGTTACTTGCATGAGAAAAATCAGAATTTCTCCACAAATTTAGGTTAGTCCCCAACTCAGTGATAAGGACTGATCCCCTGCATCCTGATTCCCATCACTTCCAGCCAATCTGTCTGAAAATGATGGAAAATATTGTCCAGTCCAGCATCTCTGGAGGGTATCTTACTCTTCTTGTAGTATGGATTCCAAGATCGTAGCTGGTTTTTGTGTTCATCTTAACAGCCAAAGTTCTGGTTTCAATTATTCGCATGTTGTATTTTTTGAAATGGCACAGGTTTATAATCTTATACTATTGACTGGCCAATCCAGTTCAATATTGTGTCTTCAGGTTGGAAACAGTCCTCTAAAATCTTGGTGATAGGATTCCTACCGGGTCCTGCAATACGGAGGAAATGGAGATGAGCACTGCCCCCTATAGTTGGCAATAACTATTTATTTATTAATTTATTAATTTATTTATTTATTTGTTTGTTTGTTTGTTTGTTTGGATTTATACCCTGCCTCTCTTCCCCAGTCAAGGGGAACCTGAGGCAGCTAGCTGAGTGAACTAGCTGAGTGAAACACCTGCAATATGGGATTCTGTCCCTGGAGATGCTAGATAGTCCAACCATTTAACATCCAACTGGCTTTCTTTACTATAAAATTAAAAGTCCCAGGAGGCTAGATTGGTATATAGCAATCTTGCTGAATCACCAAAGATTCATCTTGTCAAGTATACTATTTCTATATGCATTGTTCACAACAGTCCAGTTGGGCAATTAGGAAGAGTGAAGTAGCTCCCGCACCTGTTTTGGGAAAACTGGAACAATTGTAAGTTGTTGGAAGACAGAACTGTGTGTACGATAACTACCGGTATATTTTCTCTGTTTTCTGAGCTAGCCTGCTGTCCTCAGGGGCTGTGAAAGATGCTGTCGCTGGTGCTGAAATAAATTTCCACTTCCAATCTACTCTTAGAAGGTGCACCATATTTGTTTCAGGCATAAAATATCTTGGACCAATGTTAATGATCAACTAATTGCTTTCAGAAACATACAAGCAGGTCATAAGACAATGATTATCTTGTCTGTCCATAGATTGCCCTGCCAGATATATCCTATATTTCATAATAGGGGCTTCAATTTACTCCTCATAGCTTTCTTCAAGATATATTTAGAATAGATCCCACAGCCCATATGACAAAATAATAGGTTCTACTGTTTCTAAAGCAAAATATGAGCCCATAGATATCGTCATGTAATAAACAGCGGCCAAAGAATCCAGAAAAGTGGGAGCCAGAGAATCTCTATTCCACATGGGGACTAGTCTTAGCTGGTATTTTATCTTTGGGCTTCTTTTCTAACAGCCCAAGTTAGGACTATCATCTTTTGACACTCCAGTTGGAAAATGATCCTTTATGCAAGTGGATTGCCTAACCTTTTAGAGTAACTGTCTAGACTCATGCCAAATACATCACATGTACCTGTTTGTCCTCTTTTCTGTTTTCTTAACAGTGTCCTTAATTCACCATCCCTACGTATCTCTGATTAGAGCAACACAAATGTTCAGAACTGCAGAAATTACTGAGCAATAGTTCAGCAGCACTTTTGCTACCCTCTCCTCATGTAAACATCTTTGTTACTCATAGTTGACACTGAATATACTGTACTGAAGTTGGGTCACACAATATATCAAGGGATACACACCAAGACTAGGTGGTGACAGGATTCACTTGGGAGAGTGTAATAAAGATTAAGCTCTGAAGTGGGTTATGCAATCTCCCCATTAAAAAATAAATAAATCAAAGAAGGGGCAAAAATATTAATGGGGTAAAGGGAGAATGTGGACTCCCTGCAGCATACCTTTCACAGCTCCATTGTATATTAAACCTTGAATCACGAGTTGCAAACAAAATTGACTGAATTCATGCAATACCCTAACCTAACCCAAACCTAGAAAACTATGTTATGGCTTAACACGATATTGGCAATTTGATAGCACTCATAAATTATGTTGCTTCTGTTTGTGTACCAAGCCATAAACAAACTATAATATACCATTACCATGATACATAATTAATTCAGAGTTGAGATTTTTGTCTGAAAATATTTCCTGTATGTGACCCCAATCGGAAGTTAAACTTACATCTACCGCATTTGTCCCCCTTTCATTCAATCATATCCGATTCTCAGAGACTGTCTGGAGAGGTCCCTGCAGTTTTCTTGGCAAGATTTTTCAGCTATCTGGACCTGCTTGCAACCATTTCTTAGAGTGCCTACATGCTACTTGATTCTACACCTTTCTGAATGGCATATGTTACGGCTGTAAGGTCTTGGTCAGAGGGTATAAGGTTGCTTACAAGTCAGGAGCTGCTAGATAGCCTTATAGGCTATTATAATGCTGCCAAAGTAACAATAAAAGCCCTGCAATTCTTTCAAGCTACCTGAATAAATTAGTGTCAGAGACCAATCTTTCCTTCAGAACATTCTTACTTCCCTTAAAATGGATGCATAAATTGTATATTTTGACAACACTGTATCTGCTCTTTCTTTCGAAGAAACATTAGAAACATCTACAAAGATTATTTAAGGAAATTGTGGAGCCCTATAACATAATAACTACTTTATAGTAGGGAATCTTTATCTTGGGAATCTATTATGCCAGGTATCGCTGACAATTACTCAGCAATTGCCATGGTTATTCAGAAGTTGCACAAATTTTGGTGAACTTTATGAACCAATAAAGACCACAAAACTATGTATGTTTTGCAGCGGATGGGTTATCCATGCCAACTCTAGTTATTAGCATACTTGGGAAAAAAATAGCATTCATTTTATAAACCAGACCTCATTCTATCATTTATATAAACAATCCCAACCTTGCTTCATGTACTTCGACATTCTACATGTGACTATGTAGGAAATAGACATGAACTTGTGGTTCTAAAGCATGGTTCTGAAATTAATTCACATGCATTTTTAAAATCAAGGAATAAAATAATTTCCATACACATAATATGTTAAGTCTAAATATGATTCTTCTAAGCAAGATTGGGTTTACACTGATTATCATTTGGCGGTTGTATACTGATACTGCAATGCACTTACATTCAGACCCTTCTCACAGGTCTCTACCCACAATTTTTTATCATCCACTCTCTCATTCATTTACTTTTATTGATTAGCCAACTGACCTTATCAAAATGAAAGGCAATGTCAATATGCAAAAATAAGATGCAAGAAATGCAATTGTACAAAAGTGATAAAACAAAGCACATAATTTATTTATTTATTACATTTTATTTATTTATTTATTTATTTAATCCCAATTCACTGTATAAAATAAGTTCTCAGTCAATTGACCTTGACTATGAACTTGGCAATCCTATTGGTAACAAATGAGCTTGCATTCTACAGGAAATACTGTGAGTTTTGGCTTTTCAGTGAAATTCTCTACTTAGAGCCTGAAGAAAGAACTTTATTTTGCCTCAATCTTCTGACCAACCTTATAGAGGACTTTTCATTCCTACTCACTGGGTTAGCAATGCTGATTGGATAGATTGTATGACTGAAGCTGCAACTTTGGTGCCCAAAATCTTTTAACACTACACAACATTTTATCAGCAGCAACTCATACATACTCTTTGTCTACAAATGCCAATCCAAGACTATGGGAAGCTCCTGTAGAAGGTTCATCTCACTTTCCAGTTTGATTTTCTTCCTGCTACTTATAGTGTTTCTCCTTTCTCATATATTAGAAAGTTCCTCATGTAGGCTTAACTACCATAAATAAAAATGGTTTCAGTCCCTTACGTTATCTTTTCTCTGAACTCCTTCACGCCTTATTTCCCAGGCACCCTTTCCTTTTGTATCAACATCGAAACACTTTTAAAATTATTTCTTAACAAAGGCCCTTTTCAGAGAGCTTTGGCTTGGCGTACTTCCTAGAGAAAAGAAAGGAGGAGACCAGCTATCAGGGTAATCCAGGTGCAGCCCAAACACTGCTAGTGATTATATTTCAGAAGCTGTGTTGTTACTGTAGAAACCTGGGCCAAACTTTCACAAATTAATACTTCGTAAGCTGAGATTTAGCTATTATAATTTAATATTTGACAGAATGACTGTGTTCATGACTTTAGAGGGAGGGATGTATAGTGGTTTCCATATCCATTTTATAAGCTTGTAAAGGAAACTTCCATTTAAAAATAACAACACATAATTCTTTACGTCTTTAAATAAGTACACAAAAAATGATTTTGATTGACGTGTTGACTAGACGGAGTGCATTTGTACAAGTTTTTTATTGTGCAATTGCCCTGCCTTGTGCATGAAATTTTAAGAGCAAATTTGGAACACAATGTATTTTCTAATCCTTTCATCTTTTCCCTTTTATTTTCTTTTTTCAGATCACAAACATTTGTAAAGAAAGAGAAAAACAAAACCACAAAAATGCTTTTATGTGGGTAACACTAGAATCCAAAACAGGAATCTTGGTCTGAATTACAGATACCTTACTAATATGAACTGGTGGTTAAGGTTCTTGCCCTCATTGAAAAAAAGGTCATTTCCCTAAATGGGGGAAAAAAATCTGTATTCTTAGACAATCCCTTTTTAAAAACAATCCCTATTTAAATTGTCAAGATTTAATACTCATTAAATGATACTCATACAAGTTCCCTGTCTCTGTGTGCTTAACTCAGAGCAGTCTTCCCCAGTTTGGGTGATTTCCTGGCATGTTCAACTAACTCTGAACAACCCTGGCTAGCAAGCCTGAAAGCAATTTGAACTTCCACAGAATGAGAGCATACCCACTTGGGAGGCTGGAACAAAAACTTTCTAAGTGTTTAACTATGTTGATACAAGATCATAAGACATGTCTCATATCACTGTAGAAGAATGTATTTGTGCAAAAAATTAGTAGTGAAATACAGTACTATTATCAATCAGACTTCATCAATTGTAACCATCATGTAACTTTATGAAACTAATCAGTAAACATACTTTCAGAAAGAGTAACTATTTTCTTGTTACAACCAAGAGCCAATGTTTACATTAAACTTTTGGTTCAATCTCTTTGTTCTCATCCCATATTAACAGTATTACTGTCTTATTTTCATCTCTTTTTCCTACTCCTTTGTTTGCTCATCATATTGCTCAACACAATGATGAATTCTATAGGGCTTTTTAAACGTGTCAGCCTACAATGTTTTATAATATACAAATATATAATAAGAATCTAACACAGACATATTTTGATTTTTTAGGCAGGAATAACTAATTTCAGATTGAAATTGTATCTGTACTTCCTCAAAATTCAGAGTGATTTCATAATTTGGTTCATGATGCATAAAAAACCTACATATTTCTAATGCAATATGTAGTAATCTAGATATGAAATTAGAAAGTGAGAAAATACCAGCATGGAGAGAGTAACCATAATCATTTGAGAAAAATGCAATGGAAAATATATGATAACAATTATATGAAATTTTGTTAGAAAGTTTAGAATACTTTATATCCCAAACAAGACATCCAATTCATAACTGATTATTTCTTGATGAAACTAAAGCAAAGCAATTATCACAGATGTTAAAAAAAGATCATGCTGAGAAAAATAGATTGTGTAAATTAGCCTAGTAGGGGTCTATGATACACTTGGGAAACTATAATTAAAACATACAAAGTCAACTTTAAAAGAATGAGGGAACAACTGAAAGGACTATCACAATAAAGATTTGGTGGTGCTAAAACAAAATAAGTTTTTAATATAGTATAATTTTTAACATATGATACTTATAAACAACATCTGTAAAAGTTACTTTCCCCTCCACTCCATCCCAATTTAAATCTACACCAATATAGTCACTCTAAATGTCTGAGTCATAGCTCACTTTGATAAAATGTGTTATTCAGAAATAATGCTACCAGATTCTTCCTGGCTTTTGCCACCATAGATTAACATGATTCTTCCTGTACAACAGTGGTGTGGTAATCATATGTTCCTAGCAATTTCCATGCAGTTAAAGACACTTCTCCTGGCACCAACAATATTAATTGTTCCATTACTATAGAAAGCAAGTAAGTCAAGGTGAAGATAGGGAACATTTTTCTTTATATCAAAGGATTAGAAAGCCTGCTGTGCCTTGACAGATGCTTTCAACTTATTAAGATAAAGTTTATAGAAGTAGCACAGAAGAGAATGTAATTTCTTCTCATTTTACCAAGCAAATGCATGTGCTATTATTAAACATGACTCCAACTGAAAATAATTATCCAGGTGCTATTGGTAAAACATATCTGTTGAAAAAATATACCATGGTGTATCTTCCAACAAAAGAGGAAACATAATCCCGGCTGAAAACCCTAACAAGGAGCTCAGCTCCTAGAGCTTCTCATTAATATTGACATATTAATTTCCTATCTCATACTTGCCATCTTAGATTATGACAGTGGCTTGGAGTTCATTTAATAGATTTGCTTTCAGGCTTCCGCTGGAAATTGTTCCAAAATAGAACACAAAGCTTCCCTTATTAAAAAATAGCCACAGTGATAGGCAATCCAGCCCTCAGCTTTTTGCTAACAAAGGGAAGGCAAACGCTCCATTTGATCATCTCAAACTGGTTCCAAAGTTTTAGACCCCTGAGAAGAACTTTAGTTCTTGACCTCCTCTCAGAAGTCTTCCATCAGGAAAAAAGGACAGAGAAAATATCGGGTTTTCTCTCTCTCTGTAATTTCAGTCCCACAGAGGGCATCTGCCCTCTGAGTATCCCAATCACCTGCCAGTTTTTTGGGGAAGTAAAAGAGAAAGTAATTAAACATAGAATGTTTGTCTCCTAGTCATTCATTCTTTCTAATTGACATGGGCACTTTATAATCTGTTAAATTTTCTCTGTGCAACATAAGGAATGGGGAAACATATTTGGCGATGTGTTGCTGCTCTAAAGAAGCTTTGCAGCAATTCAGATGTGGCGCCAAACTTGCCTGTTCACCCAAAGTCAGCTGTTTAGGGAAGGCGAGTCAACTGATTTCTTGCTTTGCACTACTTTATTTGAAACTGAAGCAAAGCTGGTTTGCCTTTGTAAGGCTACAGTTCTAAAGAGCTTGAGGGTCTGCTGGTTCCCATTGGGAAATTCTGGCTTTGCCCTGGCTTTCCAATCCTTCACTGGGTTCACAGGAGACACAGTGAAGTTTTAACTCCATGAAGATTAAGAAGCTTCATGAAATGACTGAGGAGAAAGTCTGCTCAGTGAAAGTAGGGCAGCCACAAGATTATTCCAAGAATCATGTTTAAATGCAGTAGGAAACTCTGCAGTGTCCCACAGTGTTGTGCCTGAAAAAACCACCTGCTGATCCCAATGAGAGCATATCTGGAAAGGCTGAAGGCAGAACTTTAAAAAAAAGGACAATCTTCTTCGCTTTTTAAGAAATTAAGTGCCAATACACAGACTTTAAACCAGGCTCAGATACAAATCGGAAGTTTACAGAAAGAGCACAATATAATTTGATAAGGCTTGAAAATATTCAATTATCCCAAAACTCTGGATCCAGGTTTGCATTTTAAAATAAATTTGAATCCGTATTCAATATGCCAAGGATGGTGGCATTCCTTAATGAGGCACTTGGCTGGACAGATCCTTGAGTACATTTTCAATTCCATTTATGATATGGTGAAAAAACAGTGAGTCCTTCTAGATCATATCTGATACTTGTCCTGAACTTCTATAATTCACTCAGAGACTCTGCCTTTAGGTAGAGTTTTCCTATTTTAGGGTTTTTCTCCTATATAGTCAAAGCAGCATTTGCTGCCAAAAAATATGTAATTTGTAGGATTTAAGTCAAAAATATCCAGGACTGCCTCTTAAGAGTTAAAACAACCGAACACTTCAAAAAGTAATGTAATGTTAATCAGAAAGAAAACATCATTTCATTAATAGAAGTCATCAGTATACAAGGAATTAAAAGGGGAAAACACACACTTCTATCTGTTAGGCCAAACCCCTGGCAACTTATTCCAAGTCCACTGAATAAGAAAGACTAGGATGGTCATTTTATACCTTAATTTTGGTTCTGATTGCAACAGAAATCAGCCCTGCACAGTAGCTTATTAGCAGTGTGCCTTTGTTCTGTTTTGTTTTTCTTGGAAACAAGGTTAGTTTAGAGAAAGACTCTTGCCATGATTAATTAAAACACAGCTCCAGCCCTAAGTCAAGAGCAAGAAAAGCATGCCTGCAATTGAAGACAGGTGTGTGGGATAATAGAATCACCGAAACATAAATTTAGAAGAGCCATTTAGGACATCATCCAAATTTCTGCAGGAAGATACAAGAATCCAGATGAAAGCATCCCAGGCAGAAAGAGTTATCTAGCCTCTGCTTAAATACTTTAAGGGAGCCTGCCACCTCTCTGGATAATTTGGGCTTCTGTCCAACAACTATTAGGACATCTCCCCGCCCCCCATCACTCATTCAGCTCCTTCAACAGCTCTTCAGTCTTACTAATCCCCTGGTCATCCTTTCCGCCTTTCTTTGAACTTCTCCACTGTTTCATATTTCTTTTAAAATATTACCGGAGAACTAGAATCAGTCCTCAAGGTGCAGTTCTGACAAGAATAAAGTTGAATTATTATGGCCATGATTTGAAAAATATACTTCTGTTAATGCTGTCTAAACTTGCCTTTGCCTTTTTTTAAAACTAGATCACACTGTCGTCTCACACTCCATGTCTAAATTATATCTGTTATATTTCACAAGCATCATTGCAAAGATGTCCCCTATCCCTCTCTTTATTAATGTATTTCTATCTTGCTGAAATTCTAAAGACTTTTGGCAGTGTACAAGTACATTTGAGCTTTGCTTTATAAGTCATGAACTTGGCACATTGCAAAATTTATTCCTATTACTTTTAGCGTGTTTCTCTAAATTATCAAGATTGTTCTGAATATTATTTCTGTCTATATTAGTTATCCCACCCAATTTTCTGATATCTGCAAATCTGATAAGCATTCCCTCCACCTCCTCATCCAAGACATTCCTAAGAGCATTGGAGAAGCCAGGTCTGATTCTCCCAGCACCCCTCTTGATTTCTTTTCCAATCTCATTGAGAATCATTGATAAAGTCCTTTTACAGCATAAATTTATCTATTTATTCACGTCACTAAGCCCATTTCAATATTATACCCAAAGAAAATCAGTATTTTCTTATCAATTTTGACAAATCTCAGGCTTTAGTCTTATCTTTCCTTGCTGTAATAGGTAAGTGAACCAACAAAATTAAACAGAAAAGTGCTTGTGAAGTCACAGAAATAAAATACAATCCAATTTCCTAGAACATTCAAGTGTATGTATGTTTATACACAAACATAAGAACAAAAGCACTGCACTGAAGAATTATTCCTTAGACACAAAATGAATTTTAAGCTAAGAAAAGGGAGGAACACCATTGTTGGGTGAGGCAGCATTTCACATTGCATAGGTCTTCGGTCTACATCCAAAATAAATATTTATTGTATTACTCCATCAAACAAAGAATAAGTTATACAATTGTTGCTGAATGCTGCAATACTTAAGATATTATAAGACACAGTACTGCATCTTACTTCTGAATCATCAGATTTTCTACCTTACTATGAACTTCAGTTCTTTTTTCTTATTTTTCTGCTCTGCCAGGTTGGAACTAAATAGTTCTTGTATTTATCCATCACTTGATTAAAAAAACACAAATATAAATAATATAAATATAAAATGTATTTATAAAACAATGTTACCTGTCAGATTTGTAATTCACACTAAATAGTTCTTATAGGAGAAAGAAAATCTGAACCTACTTGAAATTTATTTTTAGCATACCTTCTGGGGAAAAACACCTAGGCTCATGAACAGCAAACAACAAAGACATTATTTTCCCATATTTATAATGGATGAAATCAGAAACTAATGAATGAAATGGGAAACTACGACACTGAACTGCTCTGATAAGAAATTGATAATAGAACAAAACTTTTGCAGATTTTATATAATCACCATCCGGATTGCTTCCAGGCAATTCCCTATTTTTATTAGAGTGATATATTTCCTATGAAAGTGTGCAGTATTTGAATTTGAAATAGGCAAAAGTGCACAGGATCTAAAAACCAGGTATTCCCGAGCTTCCACAGCTACCTTTAGGGATATGCTGTCAAGTGCAGCAAATATTAATCATGGTTAAACTAGTGTGTATGGTTACAACAGACTACACTATCATAACTGCATACTTCAGTGGTTTTCTCAAACAGAATCCCCCCTAGAGATCCATGTGGCCGCTATCCTTAAAAAGTCTTTCCCCCCAGGCCTTGGGTTAGCATCAGTGAGGATTTTACATATTCACTGAATGTTTTCTTTCAGGATGTGCAATGCTATTTTCTCATGGGGGGACGGGCAGGATTCCACTGCTTTCAATGTTGCATATCACCTGAAGCTTTTAAATGCAGGGTTGCATCTGGAGGCTGAAATTCATTCTGCCATACCGATATTGCTGCACAATAGTTAAGGTCAAGATGTGAAAGTAAGTAACATTCCCAAACAGTGGTGACTTCAGCAAGAGCTATGCTAGTTGGCAAAGGCTATTTTTGGTTCCTAGGGAATCATATGAGTTGGTAATAATCCTGAGTGAATCTCATGCTAATGGTGTCCTTCAGGAAACATACCGACCAGCACAAATCTGACCTAGTTCTGTTTTCATCTGTTAAAGCTATCCCAAGGAAAGTTTAAAAGCTCACTTAGGTTGCAATTCCTGCTTCCTTTTGCAACTGTCAGCATCTACCTTACTGTCATACATATTTAATTACTATTGGATGATGCAAAATGTCAGATGTCAAGGAGTAACTGGCTAATAGCTGCAAAGTATTTGTTCAACTTGAGGAAACAATGATATGAAGAAAAACTTTCCCTTATACTTGCCACCATACTTGATCATTTTAGGGTATTTTAGCAAATAAATAAGCTTGTGTGTTTTTCCAGTTCTAACTCCAAGTTCTGGCACAATGTTCAGCCCAATCTAATGACAAAAAACAGGCCTATCCAGCTCTGCTCAAACACTGATATGATATGGACTTCTGAACAATATTTAAATCTGCTTAAAGTCAAGGAAGTTGAAATGAACAGATCTAAAATGTGAAGTGTGAGGTAAAACATAAGCTTGAAATTAAAATAAGGTACTCATTAAACTTGAGATTTGAAAATCTATGTTTGTGTAGAGAAAATTAATTCAACAATATGGTGCTTCTGCTGTTACACCACCCTGCAATAAACCCAGACTCCAGGAATGACATGACTACTATACTAATTGATCCAACCATATGCTGTTTCCACTGCCTGCTTTCCTCACAAGTTTTAGAAAGGATCCGAGTTCCCACTTCCTGCTCTACCTTGCCTTCTCCTTTCAAAATTGAGTGTGCATATATGTACAGCCCAGAAAAACCTGGTTCCTTTTCAGGAAATTTATGTGAAATGTAGAATTCCATAGAGAGTCAGGTGTTTTGAGTGGTCTCTTTTAGCCATTCACTCAGATAATTCATCTGCAGCATACATTATCCATCCTGTAGAGTTTTCATGGTGGAATTTGAGAAATAAACACAAACATGCTTTAATGTATTCTCTCTCCACAGGGCAAGGGAGGGAATGTGCATACAGTACAGAAAAAGCAATACCTGGCTTATTAATTGTGCCTAGAAATAATTTGTGAAGGTAGATCTGGAGAAAAGGTAAGAAGAAAAGGAAGTACTGAGCTAACAGCTACCCAGAGAGGCCATTCTACATGTAGGGATAATGTGATGGCAGGAGAGAAACTGGGTGGGGTTCCAAAGTATTAACTTGCTCCAGACACAAAGGCTGACTCATAATTTCTTCACAAATATATGACATTATACATATGTATCAAATACATGTGTAGATCACCCGTTTCCTGTAGCTACTGAGCTATGTGATCTAGGATTCCCAGAATACCCACTTGCTGGCTGGCTGGGAATTCTGGGAAATCTAACAACCAACCCTACCATTCATCTATATTCACTGGCCACATCAGAGAGAGATCAGCAGGGGATATGAATTACAAAGTCTGGTGAAACATGTTCAACTTTTTGTCAGGAAAATGTTTAAGAGGAATGCTTTTCAAAATGACACAATGGGAGTGAGTGTGAAATAAACATTCTGAATTACTGGGAGAAAGCTGGCTGCATTGGGGCCAAGAACAAAAAATTAGAATTCAAGCTGATAGTATCCAGCCTGGATGTGCAAAATGTTTTGGTTTCAAAGAGGAAGTTTTGATGCCCCCATAAAACAATATGCAGTTTTTTATTCTGAGACTAAAGTAAAGTCCAGTTTTTTCCAAGGGTCTTTTTGAGGCATAGTCTAGTTCTTCCGAGTATGTGGCTGAGTTCTGGTGACTTATGATTGGGTTATATTTTGCAGACATTTTCCAGCCCAAACTAGTAGAGTAGCACAGACCACATTCTTTGCTGTCGTCTGGATCAGGTGATGAGGGAATGGAGTGTTGAAAGGAAAGAAGCAATTAAGAACAAGGTCAGACAGAAGACAACTCAACTACTGTACTTGCAGTTGCAAAGCTACTAATCTGCCCGGTAAATACATTAAAAGAAAGAAAAACGTGTGGGAAAATGAAGGAGTTCCTGTGGGTGTGTGAATGAGCTCAATGATGGTTATGCCATGCCTTAATTTGGACAGGGATATGCATCTGCATTCACACAACAGTTTGTGTTAGAGACAGGTGGTAGCAATGTTGCTGAATCTGCACCCTGGTTTGCTTAGTCTTGTTTATGGAACTTTGTTATGTACCTTTTGTTTATACACTTTTGTCTTGTGTAATATTACTATTATTCATGCATTCAAGGAACATCAGCACTTTTTTTTGTAGCCACCCCTGTATGCAAGTAAAAGCATCAGGAAAGAGTAATACAAATGCATTTGTTTTTGTCTGCGCCTGGCAGACAGGCTGAAAAAAAATATGCAGCTCCCTTTAGATATTCGGCCAAGGTATTTTTTTTATTCAAAACATGAAGAAATTCTAAGAGAGATGTACTATCTGACAAGAATATTGAAGACTTTAAGAAACTGAAAAAAAATCTACTTTTTTCCATAGAGGGTAGAAAAGGGCTTTCCTGATAATAGATGGTAATTGAAACAGATTCTCTGTTAATAGAAAAAAGGCTGCCTTTCCATTGTTTTATGGGAATGTAATTACAGTTTAAAAAAAATGTTTTCAAAAATCATGCCCTTAGCCATATTTTCTAAAACTTGGGTAGTAGGCGTCATTCAGCATAGACTACTAGCTACCTACTCTATTCAAGGAAGCAAAAGTGATCCCTGGCTTTCCGTTTTTTTTCTGTGATTAAAATCTTCAGAATAATACAAGTTTCATTCTGCCGGGAAAGAAAACGTTAAGGCTGTTTCAATTTTTATTCTAATGGAATACAGCAGAGTAGAAACATTGGAGAGAACATTTGAGTGGGGTACTTTGTTCTAAGCTAAGAATAAAACTTACTTTCTGTTTTATGCATGTCCCTATCAACCATGGAAGTATGCCATGGGCACTGCTTATGAAATGGATAAAACTCCTTTAAATGCTTTCAGTACAACAGTGCATTGTCTCTGTACATAAAAGTATATTCATTTCTGAATAGCATCATCAAAGAACGAAGCATGATAATGTCTTGCCAAAGGCAACTTTAAAATAAAACAAATTTAAAAAAAGAAACAAAGTTCAGTACTGGACACAAAGTAGCTGATAGGGAGAGGAAGAACAGAGAGCAGCCAACTTGTCATTTAGAGCTGCTGTTCAGGACACAGAACAGCCCCCCACCCCACCCCCGATTTAAAAGGAAGAACTTGAATTAATAAGAAACAGATTTTGCTTAAGTATGAGGAAAACTTTTTACTAATAATAGTTTGACAATATAGCAGACTTCTCTCACAGGTTGTAGACAATTCATCAAAAGGGATTTTTTTTAAAAAGACTAGAACATTATCGGTCAGGGATGCTTTTATTGAACTCTGCATTAAGCAGCGATCCCATTAGTCCAGGTCTAAGTTCCTTTCTCCTTTCTATTCCTACAATTTCTTGCATTAGGCTAGCACCAATTTGATATGCAGCAAGATGCAGTGTTTACCTTTCTTCAAAATGTCTTGCCTTCTTTACAGTTGCTAAAACTGAAAGTGTGGCATGTATATTTTATAAGTAATAAAAATGAATAATTTGTGAAAATTATGCCCGTTAAATGTACCAGAATAAATTTTATCAAACTTTCCGCCCGCCCACCTCATTAGCACTCATTCTATTTCTACCTTGTTAGCAATCTTGGAAATTTTGGGTAGCACATAGTTTTTTGGCTTGCCCCATTTTGGGGATAAACTAATCCCAAGTAAGCCTCCAAACACTTTTATTTTTTTTAAACAACAACAATAAAAGTAACATAAAACTGCATGAATATAATTGACCTTTTGGTGCAAGAAAATAATGTTTGCTGGGCATTCTTGTCTTTTACAAAGAATTGGCTAGGTGTATACTTTTGTATGAGCCAGTTTGGTGTATTGGTTAAGGCATCAGGCTACAAACAGGGAGGTGAGTTCTAGTTCACCCAACTGGCATGAAGCCAAATGGGTGACCTCTCAACCTTGGGAAGGAGGCAATGGGAAACCACTTCTAAAAAAATCTTGCCAATAAAACTGCAGGGACTTTCTCCAGGCAATCTCTTAGAATCAGACATGGAAGAACTAAGAAAACCCTTTTGTATACAGATTTCATCAGAAAGAAATGGTTAATCTATAGATGGTAAATGAAGCAAAAAATAATTTAGAAATGTCCAGCTGGTACCATAGTATGCTCAGGCATGCATGCATGCACACCAATTCTATTACTTTGGATCTTTATGGCTTAATCCCATAGATCTTATTCCAATGCCCCCATAATTATCTATGAATGGAAATGGCCTACTTTGTTTTCATAGATGAAAACTGCTGAAAATAAAGGAATGGGTGGGACATGCGAATGTTGCTACTGAAAGTCAAAGATGCCTTTGATAATTAGCATTACCATAGCCAACCAGCTTGACTGATAATTCAATCCTTTTTCTTTCCTTCTCTATCCACTTATCTCCTCCCTGTGTTTCATCTGTATTCATCCTCTATTTTTCTGTGACATGTGTGTGTGAGAGCATGGCTTATACCTATAATGTGGGAATCAAACTATTTAACAAACCGGTTACTATATTTTACTAATTTTGATCAGTAATTGTTTTTATTCTGATTCTACCCTTTTTAGAAGTGGGGTTTCTAGCAGGTTCATTTATTTGTTCAGTCAGTCCATATACATAATATATGCACATAGAAGTGTGACATGTACACACATTTATGGGGGGGAATCTGAAGAGGAAACCATAAATTGATAAAGGAAGCTGGGAACTGCCCTGCATTTTATCTTTTTTCTCTTATATTTATATTCTTATATTTCTTTTGGGAGGTCATTTTATATTCAGAATAGTCTTCTTCTGTGGTAATTACAGAAGGAGCCACAAGAACCGTCAACTTGACCGGGGAAGAAAGGCTGGATATAAATACAAATAGTAAATAAATAAATAAATAAACTTTCATTCTAGCTCTCTTCTTGGATCTAATTGTGATCTTGTGTCAATTACTTCTACTGAATCAAGTGGGGGCACCCTCTTAGCGGTTGTGGCCATGTATCACTTCTTATATTTTGAGGCAATCAAGTGGTAACATGGACTGGAATGAGGGAGAAGATCCAGGAAAGATATTTTTAGACTTACACTTTCTGTGCACAAAAATTGATAGAAAAATGTGTTGTTACTCTTCAGTAACAGTGAGAGTAGTGAAGGCCACAAAGGCAGAATTCAGTGTCCATGATCAGCTGTGGGACTGGAAATTACACTCCTGTCTTAAACAATTAAACTGGTATTATTCAGCAACTGGACTATTCTCCCTTTCTGAAAAGACTCTGCAGAAGCTTAGGTTTAAACCACACAACTATTTCATTACGAAAGCAGTTATATTGTAATCTTTTCAGACCTAAGCTTCAAAACAGAGGAGGTTTTCATCCCTGAGATCTACTGCATCAAAAACTAAACAGAAGAAAAAACAGGTACTTAAAAAAACAGCCTTAAAAAGAAAAAGAAAAGAAAACATGTAAACATGAGTCAAAGCTGATGACTGGAGAAGGATTGCCATCCATCCTCAAAGCATATACATAAAGGGATTCCCCAGTTCAGTTTTGGCAAAGCAAGAAACCAAAGACAATTGATGATACACAAGTTAAGTCATATAATGTAGTTACTATAAGAATATATATATATATATATATATATACATATATTATATATACATTCTTATATTA
>JANHGC010000038.1:182422-200253 GCA_027560395.1 Boaedon fuliginosus | reverse complement strand
GGGAGGCACTGTTTTGTGGTGGTTCTCCTCCTACCTCTCTGACTGATCGCAGTTTGTGTTGGCAGGGGGGCAGAGGTTGACCCCTAGGCCTCTTCTCTTGCCTCTCCTGTTCAACATTTATATGAAGCCACTGGGTGAGTTTATCCGGGGGTTCAGGGTGCGGTATCATCAATATGCAGATGATACCCAACTCTTCATCTCCACCCTGAACCACCCCAGCGATGCCCTTGACGTGATGTCCTGGTGCCTGGAGGCTGTACCGATCTGGATGGGGATGAACAAGCTTAGGCTCAATCCTGACAAGACCAAATGGCTGTGGATACCAGCATCTCACTTTGTCCATTGTGTTCCATCATTGTCAATTGGGGGGGAGGTGTTGACCCCATCAGAGAGGGCTCGCAATCTGGGTGGACTCCTGGACTCATGGCTTAATTTAGAAGATCACCTGACTGTAATAGCTAGGGGGGCCTTTGGCCAGGTTTGTCTGGTACGCCAGTTGCGCCCCTTTCTGGACCAAGATGCCCTACTCAGTTACTCATGCCCTTATCAATATTAATCCTAGAAAATCTTAGGTGGTTTATGGATGGGGGCAGGGCAGGGGAGCAGTCTTCAACATGACACATTGTATTCTTATCTGTAACAGCCTAAGTGCAAATAGTGTTATCCCACCCAAGACATCTCTGTTGACTTGATACAGGAAAACAGTGTGAAGTCATTTTCATGATTCATCACAGAAAACTTTGTCTTTGTGGGAAGTCTGCCAAAATGGGAAGTGGGTCAGCCTGTGGTGACCACAGCATAAAATATGCATGACATCGATGTGTTCAGCTCCAAGTCTAGTCTTTAAGATAAAATCTGTCCCAGGTGTTGTTTGTGCTGATTCAGTGTACTTGTTCCATTGTTTCTAATGGTAGGGTACTCTTGAATATTCCAAGGACACCCCAATTCTACCACTCTTTATACTGATCTTTTGTAGCTTAAATGGAGATTGAGACTTTTTAGATGAGATAGATCTTGTTGTCAGCCTTCCCCCCATGCTTGTCCTTTAGTGCTATTTCACTAAAAATCAGGGAGGCTAATTTCAGAATAACTGGTCCTCATTATTTCCTTTAAAACTGGTAGAGAGACAAACGGGATTTTTTTTTAGATTTTTGGATCCTGCATTTATTTTATTATGTTCTTTCCCAATGTAACAAGTGTCAGGAAGATGGTACTTTCCCTCAACTCTAACAAGTATGCTGCGGCCACCTTGCTTTTTATGCTATTTACTTATTACATTTTTATGTAATTTCCATCTCCCTTATAAGGTGACTCTGGGCTATGTGATGAAGTCTCCAATAAAGGCATCAAATGCAAGGAATGTACTGTATGTGTTGAAAACAATGGAGCAGGAGGAGCCATCAGATAAAAGAGGGAGTGGGCTTTTGCTTGCATCCATTCTTCAATGTTCATTCGCTTTTTAAATAATGATTTTATAAAGCCTTATAGTTAAACAAACCACAAACTAGTACAAACTACAGAAAATAAAGCAATAAAAAGAAAAAAGTGCAGAAAAAGGGAAATATTTTAAAAAGAAAGAAAACATAAGAATACAAGTAGTTTTTGACTTACAACAGTTCATTTAGTGACAGTTCAAAATTACAACGGCACCGAAACAGTGACTTATGACCATTTTTCACACTTAACTTATGATCATTACAGCATCCCCATGATCACATGATCAAAATTCAGATGC
The DNA here is from genome assembly GCA_027560395.1 of Boaedon fuliginosus. Taxonomy (NCBI): domain Eukaryota; kingdom Metazoa; phylum Chordata; class Lepidosauria; order Squamata; family Lamprophiidae; genus Boaedon; species Boaedon fuliginosus. Next base: position 198,518 of record JANHGC010000038.1, on the reverse strand, counting down.
TTGGCAACTGGTTCATATTTATGACGGTTGTAGTGTCCTGGGATCATGTGATCAGCTTTTGTGACTTCTGACAAGCAAAGTCAGTGAGGAAATAGGGAAGCCAAATTCACTTAACATTCATTTTACTAACTTAACAATTGCAATGATTCACTTAACAATGGCAAGAAAAGTTTTAAAATGGGGCAAAACTCACTTAACAAATGTTTCATTTAGCAACATAAATTTGGGGCTCAGTTGTCATAAACCAAGGATTAGCGGTAGCGCAAAGGAAAAAATAAGTGACTTCCCCATTTGTCACAAGAAGTATAAACAATTTTAACAACTTATCATTTTCTTTTAAAATATAATCTCTTTCTCCCATATCTCATCTCATATGTATAAACACATCCTTGAAATCTCATCATTTAGTCCTGGTCAGCAAAAGTCCATTAAGTGTAAGCAGAAATAACCACATATCTATTTTAACCTTGATCAGATAAATCCACTTTATACTCCTTTAGAGATAATCACAATCTTTAATCCCTTCAATTGTACCTATCACTTTCAGTTTGTCAAAAATCTCAAATCGACTGGGTATGAGATCAAGGGCGTCTTTGGTTATAATATACACCCAGGGGTGGGTTTCAGCTGGTTTTGGCCAGTTTGGGCGAAAACCAGATGTTAATTGTACATCTGGTTTGCCGAACTGGTAGTTAGAACTGGCTGGCCCAGCCCAGCCCCCCTCCCAGAAATCTCCACGCAGCCCATTTTGGATCCCAGGTAAGTGTAGGGCATGCACAGAGGCTCTGGGAGAGGAAAAAACGGGCCTCCCGGAAGGCCGGAAAGGCCCAAAATGGGCCTATTTTCGGCCTCCAGAGATCCTCCAGCGGCCGGGGTAGGCCGTTTTCGCCTTCCCAGTGGCCCCAGGGAAGCCTCTGGAGCTTGGCGAGGGTGAAAACGCCCCCTTCGTGCATGGTGCATGAGGCCGACTAGGCCACACCTACCATGGCCTTGCCCACCCAGCAACTGGGCAGAGAATTGGTTGCTGGAATTTTTGAAACCCACCCTGTATACAGCTAGTACCTTAAGCACAAAAATCACAGTGTGGTACTGTGCACATTTATCTTTGCATCCTGAACCATTAAAGAAAGCATACGTGCTAACTTTCAAATTCAGAATGAGACCATTTGAATCTTTTCTTGACTTTTGTTTTCATGTCACTGAAAACTGCATCAGAAAAATGGTGTATCATCCACATATCTCCAATATTTTTTTTTTTTTTTGCTGTTTCCCCTTTCTGGTTATTCTATCAAACTAAGTCATGCTGATACAACAAAAAATAGGGGTATTAGCTAGGCAGCCATTGCCAAATCAGGTTCCTGCAGGTATTTTGGACTTAACCTTCTAAAATCTTCCAGTCACCTCAGTTGCTTGCACTACATAGCTAAAGGTATTAACATAGAATGAGCCTTGCAAGTAATCTGGGCATGAAATGGCCTTGCTTTAAAGCAAACTCAGAGAACAAACTGGGGAGAGATCTGATAGCAGCCCAGCAGGCAAGTAGGTTCTCTGCTCATAACCAAGTTTAAACTAACTTATTTTATCCACCACTTGTTTTTAAGATTACTTCTTTTACCTTCTTTTAGTCTTTTAACCCTCCTAACTTTTTAAACCTCTGGAATTTTATGCAGTGTAGTCACTAATCCACTCTCAGCTACATTTCAGCTACATTCTAGCTACATTTTTAACAACCCGAACTGGGCCCCAGCTATGGGAGTGCTTCATTGCTGCTCTTCTGCTGTCGCATAGGCCTTTACTGCTTTAGCCAGGAAGCCATCTAGCCTTGTGTTGACCATTTTTATCTGAATTTTTTTATTTTTATTTTTATCTACTATTTTTACTATTTTATCATTTTTACCTACTCCCTGCTCTGCCTTGCTTGTGGGGAACCTTTCACACTGTTTGCATCAAGGCTTGCTCCAGGGCTTTCCCACTCTCTGCCTCTAGATCCATGACTCGTCTCAGAGACTAGACTCTTTGCTATACTATACAGTCTCTCTTTTACTGTGTCACTTAACCAGGGGTGGGTTCCTACCAGTTTGCTGGTTACCTGCTTCGTGGGTGCGCTTGCCGATCGCCTGTCAAATGCGCACCACACGTGTTCTGCAAGCACTCTGACCCAACAGCTGCACAGTTACTGATAGCCGCGGCTATCCACCGCGCAGCTGTTGGGTCAGAGTGCTTGCAGAACACCACGAAGATTTCAAAGTCAATCGCGCACAGTGCGCATTTGACAGGCGATCGGCAAGCGCGTCCATGAAGCGGGTGACCAGCGAAATGGTAGGAACCCACCCCTGCACTTAACATAATGAAGTCAAAGAAAAGGAGCAGATCCTCCACTGACCTGGTTCCTCAACCTTCTCTAAAGCAATCCAAGATCAAGGACTTTGTTTTAACCCGGCCTTTCTGTTTGAAGGCTCCAGCTCCTTTCTATCCAGCCACTGCTAGTCATTGTGATCCACCAACGGTTGAGGATGTTGCACCCCAGGTTGAGAATGAAGGCTCCCCTAAAGCTATGGTCCCCAACCTGCCCTTAAAAGATCCCACCCTTACAGAATGTCTAGCCCAGCAATGTTTCCTGGATGCTGAAACAACAGCAAGCATACAGCACCAGCTTGATGCAATAATAAGTACTCTAAATTACCTAGTCTCCTGGGTTGCCGGCAGTAGCCCTGGGTTGGCTGCTCAGCAGCCTGATGTGGTGGTTGGGGCCTCCCTGTCTAGCCTCACCAAGAGCGCCGTCCAATACAACCTAACTGATAGTTCGAACTCCACACCTTCAGGCACAAACAGTCATCTGGTTTTACAGCCAAAACAGGTGGCTTCTCAACATCAATCCCATTAATGGCAACTTGCTTCATTGGGGCTCAGTACGATCAGCAAGGGGCCATATACAACAGTTACTGAGGTTAAAAGCTAATGATCTGAAGGAGGTTGAACTTCTACCCTCTCCTACACAGAATGACTATCAAACATGGCCAACCCCCCCTCCCTTGCACACTCAAATGCCTTTTGTAGAATATAGCAGGTTGTGGTACCATGGAATTTACCAACTATATCCAGTCCTTCGATGTGGTCTTGCTTCAGGAGACCTGGATATGTGGTAAGATATCCCTTACAGGGTCCTCAACCACCACCCTGGCTGCCACCAAACTATCTACGAAGGGAAGACCCAAGCGTGGCGTAGCTTGCTTGGTCTCTACCTCTTTAAAGTGGAGACAGTGGAGCTGCTCCCCTGTGGCTCCTTAGCTATGGTGCTCCTAATTAAGAGTGGATGCAGCAAAATCTTAGTCTTCAATGTCTACCTTCCCCCTACTGTGAGGCAAGCTGATACTAAGTCTCAATGGGAGACTATGGCCTCAAGGATGCCCAATCTAGGGTAGTCCAACAGCTTGATTGTCAGAAGGTCGCAAAAGGTGATCACATGATGCCAGAACACTGCAACTGCCATAAATTTATTTTATTTTATTTATTTATTTTATTTATTTTGATTTATACTCTGCCTCATTTCCCCGGTCAAAGGGAACTCGAGGCAGCTAAATATGAGTCAGTTGCTGCTAAGCATCAGAATTCGTGTCACATGTCCATGGTGGGGGGGGGGTGCTACAAAGATTCTGTGTGTGAAAAATGGTCATAAAATTATTGTTTTTCAGTGCCATTGTAACTTGGAATGGTCACTAAATGAACTGTTGTAAGTTGAACAATCTAGACTTTTTGTAATTGTGAAAAATTAGGAGTTCGGACAAATATATATTCTTTTATCAATGCATTAGAAACTCACAATTGCTCCAGTTCCTCTTTTACATCACTGTACATATGTGGAATTGTATTATCAGCTTTTAAATTTCCCTTTTAAGCTTGCCATCTTCCTATTAACTCCTACTACAAGCTTCCAGGGCAAATGGGTGCCATCTAATTTTTTGGCACGCTAATGTTTCACTGGCAGATGGGGAAGCGCAGAATGATTTTGTTTTGTAATGTACTTTCTAGCAACTCACAGGCAACTGAGCAAGGATTTATTTGGATCCTGTATTTATAACTGTAATCTTGATGTAGTGTGAAGCTGGGATCCAGGCTTTATTATGTATTTAAACAGTCTTCCTTCAAGTTGAAGTTGTTTGAATGTTTATATATCTTGATAGCTTCTTTATGCAGTTACACATTATATTTTGATACAGTTGTCAGTGCTTGTGTGTTTTCAAATTGGGTCTTGTATCCATCATGAAGCAGCACATGATTTTTCAAGCTAACAATGCCATTCTCATTCATATTACATTTTGTGATCCCAATCAGTGGTGGGATTCAAATGTTTTTATTACTGGTTCTGTGGGCGTGGCTTGGTGGGCGTGACTATGTGGTCATGTGATTGGATGGGCTGCTGCACCCTTCGTACCCCATTTTTTGCCTAGAAAGCCACCCTGAAGCTTCCTGGCAGCCAAATAGAGAGGTGGGGGGGCACTGCACCCCTGTGTCCCATTTTTGGCCTAGAAAACCTCCCTGAAGCATCCTGGCAGCCAAATAGAGGCGCGTGGAGACTCCTGGAAGGGACAGGGCAGGGAGGGTGGGGCCAATCAGAGGTGATATTTGCCAGTTCTCCAAACCAATCAAAATCATCACTACCGGTTCTCTGAACCTGTCAGAACTGGCTGAATACTACCTCTGAGCCCAATATATACCTATCTACAACTGCAGAGGATGTGGTAAATGGCTGATAATGAGAATAGATTTTTGTCATCCTTGGATGAGTGAATGCTTTCTTTAATTTCTTCTTCGGTTCCACATGGTTTTAGGCTGTGCTTCCCTAATAGTTTTCCAGGTTGAGTAACTTTCTTAGTATAGGAGAGAAACACCTTTCCTACTGGATGTAGTTTGTCCTTGGACATATATTTGTTATTGTTTTTATTGTTGGATTCGATTGTCTCCTTGATCTCCCTGCCAGAATGTTCATTAACTCATAGAGTGTTTTCAAAATGGCAAGTAGGTCAAAGTAGCATGTACAGCTGCTTATAGAAATTACTGAGATACATAAACACTCTAACAATTTTAACAATAAGGAAGGTAATTTGAAGGTCAATAAAGACTGGATCACTATACCGAAATTAAACAGCCCTTAACTAACCAGAATCAAAAATAATTTATGGCAGCTTCACCTGAAAGATCACCAAGAAGTAGCCTAAAACAAGGCAAATTAGGAATTTCTTCAACATAGACCAGTTGGAACTTTACCTAGGTTGAAGAGCCAATCATCTTTCTTGGATTCCTGTGACATGGGCCAATTAGAAATCAGCTCAGCTGAAAATATCCATCAGAAATCAGATTAGCCAGTTATAAATACAAGAGCCTGTGCAATCCTTGCTCATTTGGTTGTCACCTGCCAAGTGGGACACTATGAAACAGCTTATTTTGCTTCTGAAGTTACCAGCCACAGATGCTGGAGAAATGTTAGGACATCAGAAAATTAGACTGAAGCTTATGGTCAACCCTGCCCATAAAAACTATGCTAGCATAAATATTACTACATTTTAATATACCAAGCTAGCTTTGTACATATTAACTATGTGCTGTATTATATTTATTACTTTATAACTATGTACTGTATTATACTGTATGCACTATGTTATCATTATGTAGTATATTAACTGCTAGAATATTCTATGTCTTTCATTGGAAAGCACATACATTTTTCCTGTACAGAAATTGCAAATGTAGTAATGAGAACATGCCTTGATGGCTAACATTTCATATCTGAAAAAGAAATCTGATACGGAATTTAACATGGAAGAGGTTTGGGGATTATAAGTCTGTTACCACATATAAAATATGGGTTTCTTTTAATATAAACATTTTAATATTTAATTTTTGGATTATTTGTTAAGGATATATTTTAAGGATGTTAAGGATATATTTTTTAAAATTGATTAAATACAAGTCATTTTTTTCACTCAGGTTTACCCTTTATGTTGTTTTGATTATTGATACCCACTATTTAATTTGACAAAGATCTGCAGTTTTAAAATGGATTTTCAGTTTGGTTAATTAAACTAATATTACTCTGATAATGTATACTCAATTTACTTAATTTTATGTTTATAAATCTTCCCTGTTTACTTTGTGCTATGCTTTTTTTTCTCTTTTCCTTCTGTTTTTTCCTTTCAAAATGTTTTATACACAGAGAATAGCATTGTCACCAAAGATGAATTTTTCTGATTGGACAGCCTTGTTTTGAAAAGAAAATCTTTAATCCTCTGTTCACTCTCAGCCTCGGGACACACAGGAAATCATTTATTCTTTATATTGCTCTGTATTATAGCCACAAATTTGACTTCTCTTTTAACCAGCAACTGCTCTCTTGGTTTGGACTGTGAATTTAACATCCAACATGGCCTCAGGCTAGGTATATTCACATTGGTTTTTCTCAGAACCTTACACTATGCTAGTCATTTTTAAAAAAAGTTTGCTTGTATGAAACCATTTTCATTTTCATTTTCCTGCTAGAGATACACTTAATCAATTGGGAGAACCTTGCACATTGCTGAAAATAAAGGTTGCATTGATTTGATAAAGAAACTATTCAATACTTTCTTGGAGTTGCCCAGTATAAGAAAAGATTGTGCACCATTACCATTTTTTTTAAGGAAATATTGTTTGCTATTAGTTTTTAAAATATTTCTGAAAGCCAAGAGAATTCCTGTATTGTCCAGAGCAGGGGTGTCAAACTCAAGGCCCGTGGTCCGGATCGGGCCCATTGGGTGCTTAGACCTGGCTCACAGGGCCAGCTTGGAAACAGCAAAGGACTAGCCTGCAGTGCCTCTGCCAGCAAAAATGGAGCTCGGGCAGGGGCGCACATGGTCCCTGAGCTTCAATTTATTTATTTATTTATTTATTTATTTGATTTATACCCTGCCTCTCTTCACCCAATTTGGGGAACTCGAGGCGGCCGGCAGAGGGCTGCAGGAGGCCATGGCAGTGGAAAATGTGGGTGCTGGGGGCATGCAAGAAGTGACAGGAAAGGAGAAAGGGAAAGAAGAAAAAGAAGGGAAGATGGGAAGAGAGAAAGGAAGGAAAAATAATGAAAGGGGAAGGAAGAAGAAAGGAGAATGAAGAGGGAAGGAAAAAGAAGAGGAAGGGAAAGGAAGGAGATTATAATGAAACTGAGGGAGGCTCTCAGGGAAATCCTGCCTTAGCACTTGGCCACCACAGGTGCCCCCAATACAAGTCCCATGTCATGCCCACCCATGACGATGCCCACTCCTAGCTACACCCACCATTGGTCATGCCCATCCACCATCACCAAGGCCTCTCCAAGGTCAAACACAACCCTGATGTGGCCCTCAAAAAAATTGAGTTTGACACCCCTGGTCCAGAGTATAATAGACTATAAAACATTGAATAAAATATATTTATTACCATTGCATTTTATGTTTAATATAGAACTGCCCAAAATTTGCTAGGCACAAGTTTTTGTTTGCATAATACAAAATTTCCCAAACTCTGGGAATATGATTACCGATCCTGAGTTAAGATGATCTTAGTGAGACGGCATGTGTAGGCTTATGTAGATTGCGTACAAAAGGAGTGTCTGAGGCTGGAGAATGCCCACCTCTCAGGGATGCGGTAATGTTCTGCAGTGCCCTTTGGATTTCAAATGGCAGCCTAGCGTCCTTTCCAGTTGTGCCTCTAGAATTCTCTGTTATCAGAAATGTACAGAAATCTCAGAGGGTTGATGTATTCATGGCACCATACAACACAAAATTCTAACTTCAGCATGACAAATTTTGATGTGTGCCAAATCTACTTCTGACACTAGCCTGTTCTTGGCTTAAAAAACAAAATTTTATTGAGCTTATTATTTAACCCGTCGGCCTCATAAACAGCCAAATAACCCAGGACAATGAGTTTGATCCTGGGACATTTAAACAATCTACACACGAAAATGCCCATTCAAAAGCGGTTTCCTGAAACCCACCTGACTGCTTTTCCAGGTGGTGCCATTCAGTTTTCCTTTCAGCTCAAATTTCTCTCTCACAGTCAGTTACAAAAGCCTTCCGAGGCAGTCTTGCAGGGCAATCAATAACACTTTTTGTCTCCACTGGAGTACGGAAGCAGTTTAGCCATGAATGCGAAACACAAGACGAGGCCATTTGAAAGTTGCATCCAGTGAAAAACTATGAGCTGTCATTGGAAACTGAGACTTCATGCATGAGTACAGTAAAATCATAGCAGATGGCAATGGAAAGGGCAGATGGAGGACAGTTTGTATCAATATTATGAATACCAAGAACTGCTGCTGTTTTCAATAGCACTTTTAGCATGTAAAAAGGCAGCATATTTTTTAATCGAATTTATTTATTTATTTATTAGATTTATACCCCGCCTCTCTTCACCCCAAAGGGGGAACTCGAGGCGGCATTGATATCCACAAAGAACCGCAGCAACTGTACAGTTGGTGCAAGACTAGATTATTATGTCCCCTGTTGGGCACCCTCCAAATGTATAAGAATTACCACTTCCCAAATTTCCAGACAGTAGCAGTGTTGGCTGCAAAATCTGGGAATTATAGCTGGAAAATGGTAAATGGAGATTGGACTAGATATTCATGAAGCTATTGGCCCCTAAGCATGCCTCTTTGTCAGCCTAGGTCACGAGTATCCACGTTGGCAGGCAGTGCTGCTCCTTCAGGCAGTCTCACCAACTGGCACTCTTAGACTTCAGTTCCTGTAAGACACAAGCAGCGCTGCCCAATAGCAGAAGGCTGAACTGAGGTCTTCTATCGTTTCAATGAGATTGTTTGCGGAATATATCCTTCAATAGACATTTAGTCTGCATTTGAAAATTTCCCCTCTACATGTAGTCCTGAACCACTGAAGAGATTTTCAGTTAGAAGGTGCATTGTGTGTGGTTTTTTCCCCTCTGGAATCACATCTAAACATGACTCTCAATACAAGTAGCTAAAGAATATGAGTGGGGACTTGATTATGAGGAAATAAATTGCTGGGCTGGAGAGACCTTTTGTCCTTTGTCATGTTATTTTATGTCTCATTTCCTGCTTCAGCAATCCGTTGTTTTTTTTAAAGTATCTTTGGAGTCTACCATTATCTCTAACTATAGACATTTCATTACAGGTTACCACTCCATACAGAATTATTTCCTGTCTGCCACCTTAGGCCTTTGGTCATTTGCCCATTGGGTTTTATTCTACCTCATATCCATCTAATTTGGTGACCCTATGCTACTGTTAAGAGCCAGACTTCCCATCGTCACTGTTAATAATCCCCTTTAAAACATCAGATCAATGCAAAGCAAGTCATCAACAGGCACATAGAGATAAACCACATTTACACACCATTCAGAAGAGACAATAAACAACTAAAAAAGGGAACAAAAAGATTAGATCAACTGTTGGCAGCAATCAATACACAGATAAGCAGGGATTAATATCAGATAAAAAAGTAGAGAACAACAACGTAATCAAACATTTACCAAGGAGAAACATCCCTCCCCCCTACATACACATACACAACACTGACAGGGCAAGCTACTACATATAAACAAAAAGGAACCCCACTCCATTCTAGAACTGAAGATGTTACCTGGCCTGGTAATGAAATAAATAAGTTTGAGAGAGATAGTGAGATATAAAAATATCATAGATGAGAAAGGGGAACTCAAACACAAGAATGGAGAACACGGAGTTATTGCAACATGGTATGCACAATTGCAAATAAAATTGAAATATGAAAAGGATGCAAAACTATGGTTTTTATTCTAAATTTACAGAGAGATGAAATTTTGATAGGAAAAGAAAACTAAACTGTATGATTACTTATTAAAATTTAAGCTGGCAGAAGAAGAAGTGAAAGAAACTATGATCACATGGGCAAGGAGTTTTGGGTATACTATAGAACTGGAGAAGTGGGAGGAGCTCTGGGAAAAAAATATAGTTTGACGATTTCAATAGCATACAGAGAAAATCTATATAAGATATTCTATAGATGGTATTTGGAGCCAGAGAGACTAGCGAAAACGTTTAAAAATAAATCAATAAAATGTTGGAAATGTCATCAAGAACCAGAATTGTATTATCATATGTGGTGGACGTGTAGTGAAGCTCAAAAATACTGGTTGAAAATACATGCATGGCTAGAGAGAATGACATTACAATATATTGAAATGAAACCTGAGCTATTTTTGCTGGGGATTATACCAGAAACATATTCTAAGGAGGATGTATATTTGATGGTTTATGTGTTGACTGCAGCAAGGATTGTATTTGCACAGAAATGGAAAGAAGTGAAAATACCATATGAGGATGATGTAATAAAAAAATTTTTGGAATAGGCTGACATTGGCGATTAGAGAAAAAGGGGATACGGAATATTATAAGATATGGCAAATAATTTATGATTGGTTAGAAAAGAGGTTGGAAACAGTGTGAAAGAAGGTTTTGAAAATATATTGAACAGCCAGAGATGATACATTTTTATAACTATGGTTTAATTGTTTATGTACAGTTAAAATATTAAGATTATGAAAAGATGATTATGTATGTAGAGTTAAAGTATTAAGATTATGATAAGACATAATTATATATGAACTTGAAGATATTGTATGGATGTTTGAGAACACACATGACTTTGTAAACCGTTTGACATGAAGTTCAATGCGAGACAATGTTATTATATATTAAAAAATAATAAAAATGTTAATAAAAAAACATCAGATCTGGTAGATATCCAAAAGAAGAAAAGAAATTACAATAGACTAGTAGCTAAAGCTAGAGTTCCCCTTGACCAGGGAAATGAGGCGGGGTATAAGTCCAAATAAATAAATAAATAAATAAATAAGCAACACTATATCCATAAAACGTTTTATGCTAATATTTTATTCTAGAAGAATGATGAGTCTATAAGACTATGCTACCTGTTAAGTTAGTAAAGCACAATTTTACTCCTGTCTGTTTGACTTGATAATGACTGAAACTATAATTTGGATAAATTAGAAGACTGAAATTGGCCCACCTCTTCAAATCCAATTTAGAATCCAGATGAAAATTGCAGATACAGAGAAAAATTAGTAATATTTTTAATTCCTGTTCCATTCACTTTATACTATCTCAATTTCCAATGTGATTCTGCTCTCTGTTTTTTCCATTCATCACTTTTCTAATCACTGCAGCTGCATTTCCTTATAAACAATGTACACAGCCTGTCCACATATCCCATGAAACCTTAGATTTCCATGATAACTTGATGGGATCTTGATGGGTCCCAGATCTGTTGGCCTTCCGCCGAGCTGAGAAGACCTGGCTGTGCCGGCAGGTGTGGAATTGAATGACTCCCCTGTAAGAATGGTTGTATGCCTGTTTGTATGGTTGTGTTTTGAGGGTTTTTAGTGCAGAGTTTCTATTTTTAACATTTTATGATGGTTGTATTTTACTGTATTATTGTATTTCACTGTATTTTAATTGTATTGTGAGCCACCTCGCATTCCCCTTGATTGGGAAAGAGAGGCGGGGTATAAATTTAATAAACTGAAATTGAAATTGAATTGGATTAACTGCTTCCAATGCAGACTATTACCAGAAGCTTGATAGAAATGTGATACGGACCCTGGTCTCATGGTATGCCTGGTGCAAACATTAATTAGTGTGCATGGAGCCAACCTTTACCCGCATGGCTGTTTAATGAGATGTTAATTTTTCTGTGGTCTTTCAAATTCAAAATAGCTGCCATATTAGAAACCTGGCTACTGTATAACTTTCCTATAACTTAAAGGTGTCTAACCAAAAGTGAAATAATTAAACCTTCATTACAGCCCACCCAGGTGTTAAACCTCAGGAGATCACACGCAACCACAGTGCTGGTTACTGTAGTTAACATGTTTCCTTTACAATTAGTCAATTAATGAAAGTTATAGAATAATACAGCTGTATCTCAGTTAGTGAAATTCCATATGCAAAAAATGCAAGCTGCTGAATCCAAGGCGCATGCAAGCCTCATCATATTTATATTATACTGTGAGCTTCTTCATAGATCTGAACCTGTCTGACCCAGGAAAACAACTATATTAATAAACTACTTCTTTAAACTTCATTTCTCAGGGAGAATAGATGGCTTTTAACATGGATGGTTTCATTTATTAACTTGCAATGGAAAATGGAAGTTTCCCCTCCCTTTAGTCTTTTCTTCTGAAACAATTCTCAGCTGGGAATTTGCAAAAAGGAACACTAGGATTTGCAGAAATATATTAGTCATTCATTCTTTGCGTGTTTCATGAAATTCTAATGAATCCGCCACACAGTAGAGCTATAGAAAATGTGAAGTTCACAATTCACATTTACATTATAATGCAGGAATACGCAATATTCTGCAGGCACTGCAGATGTAATAGAGAAAGAACAAAATAATTCAATGGTAGGCTAAATAGGTCCTGCAGAAATTTTTGGGTTTTCTATAGGGAATGTTTACTTGCCACACATAATATTTACCGTACTGCCCTAAGGGTAATCCTGCTAGGTTTAGTGGAAAATAAGTATGCATTGAGTAGCAATCTTACAAAGAAAATTAAACTGTTCTAGTTCCTTCAAGTATCAGTAAAGGACTTCACATTTTTTTCAGTGATCCCTTGTCCTTTTTTAAAAAAATACTTTCCTTTTTAATCCATAATTAGCAGAGCAATAAAAGGTCTAGTTTTGAATTTCTTCTGATATATTTATTTGCATGTGTATGGATTAAAACGTATATCAATAAAGAGGGGAACATAAAACACACTACAGTATCTTCTACCTGCTTGCCAAAGTAGTACAACTAGCAAGTGATACAGAAAATAATGAAGGGCTTTTAGTCATACAACCTGCCTATTTATTTCCATTTTATGTTGCTTGTCCCTGCCTTGTAAGAATAAGTAATGAGAATAACAACTCTGCTTATTACAAATCCATCTGTCCCCAAACTATAAAGAAACAGCCTTTTTCAAAATGGGTGAACAGGTGGTCTCTTTTCATGTCCGTTCTGCCATGTGCCTCCGTTGGGAAGCTGGTCCCTATAGAAGCTACTGGAGGCAAAAGAGCAGCTGGTGCTTAAGAATAATAGGGGTGACCAGGGAATGGCCCTTTTCCTCTGTTGCTGGTATTTTGTTAAGCCAAAGCATTCATGCTTCTTCTTTAGAGTTATCAAGTCAAAGGCAGCTCTATCCTGTGGGTTTTCTCTACATAGTTCCATCTGCTATCCATATTCCATGGATGGTTTACAAAAATAGCAAATGAACTTCAATATAAGCAAGAGCAAAATGATGCATACTGGAGCAACGCCACCAAATATTTTAGAATTCTTTTGGTATACCAAAAATGGTATAATAACAGCTGTCTCAAAAACAAGTACAGTATAAGCCTGAGAGTTCAAACAAAGTCAAAGGGATCCGAAGCCCAAGGTATCCAAAAGTAGAAACATCTTCCCTACCACAACAAAAAATAATCATAATTCGACCCCATAATACTAGAAATTAGGATCCCAGGACCCCAAGAGAAAAAAAAATGAAATAGACATTTAAATAGGTTTGTGATTGAGATAATAAATAAAATCATTTAGCAGTTGCTCATTTGTAGGTGTCAATTGATGAAACATGTTTCCTTTTGCAATCCATAATGAACATATATAATGAATGAACCAAAAGCAATTGGGCAGGAAGGTGTGATTGATACTATAAAAGCAAATATTATATGGCTATTTAATAATGTAGCTTAAAAGACCAGTACAGATATTCCTACAGCCAAATAGCTTCACAGAGCTATCTGACAGAATAAAACTGAGGCTTCAGTTTTCACTAGCCATCTTGTTCTGATCAATTATGGCTGAGCAAATTATATTTTGGCTTAGCTTGATGTATGAAAACTGCGATGATGAAATCAATTGGTGCTAGGAGTACAGCCGTTTCCAAAGGAACATCTGCCTAAAGGCAGTGTTACTAAGAAATGCATAATGTGTCACCAGCCATGGCTGATTATATTTATGCTCTGCCTTTCTAAGACTTCAAAGTTGCAAATTAGGATCTCCAAATTTTATCGCCAATCTAGCTCTTTTGTGAAATTGCTTGGACTGAGAAAAAAAAGACTGACCAATAATTACTCAGTTCAGTACTTTAACCACTATACTAGTATAGGCTATGCTGAATGTAGAATACAAAATAATATACATTGCACATATGATATGGCATGGTTCAGCTATTTTCACTGCCTGAAAAGGTTCAGTACTTTACATGACTCCAAAGGAAGTCCTGCTGAGTCAATGGAGCTTACGTTCACAAAATTACACACAGGACTGCATGATCAGTGTCTTAGACTTCAATCAAAAATACATACTTGAGCATTTTTACTGTGACATACTAGAGTGCATGAACCGAGTGAAACCCCTTTCACCAAAGGCTATTCAAAAGAAAGACATGGAGCTAGATGCCTCTGTCACAATGCTTTCCTTAAAGCATCAATACAGATTTAAAAAAGGAAAGAAAACCTTCTCATTTTTCAGTGTTCAAGACTTTGCCCGTAGCATGAATTCAAATACTTTTTTATGAAGACCTGTCTCTTTGATTGAGGGAGTGGTGCTGTTACAAATCTCTTTAAATTACATTTTATCTTTGAAATAAATCTATTAGAATTTAAGGACTTCAGGACTGGTATTTTAGGGCAGATGACAGCAAGGCCTTGCCTATCTTAAAAACCAACCTGGAGGTCATACAATATGCCTCCTTATCAGCCCTCAGTATCATAGATAATAGATTGACAACTCCCTGGTGAGACTTGAACTATTAGCGTTCCTGATGTCTCTGGGCTTGTTTCATTGCCTGGAGCTCTCCCAGAAACCAGAGAAAAGCTTAGGCTCTTCAGTGTTAGAATGGCACTTGGAGTGATTGTGGGATGGGCTGTTTTGCTTCCGCATTTCAAAAATCATCAAGGACCTCATGCCCTCTGAAATGATCCTGAACATAAGAATGGCTGCCATTCTTATGTTACTCACAAAATTATTGAAGACTCAGTTGATCTCCCAGGCTGTGGGGACACGGTGATTGTGGACTCCCCTTTTGGTTTAGCTTTATTTTGGTCCGATTGTTTTTGTTTTGTTCTTTCAATCAGTTGTATTCTTCACACATTGTTCTTCTAATTGGAAACTCCCTTGTTTGGGAGTCTGATGGCCTATTTATTAAATAAACAAATATCGTTTGAATTGTGCCAAAGTGTCAAGCATTCATAACTCTTCAGAAAAAAAATATCACAATGGGTCCTCCATATTTGCAGAAGTTAGATGATGCTATGAGACCCTGTTTCATCAGATGTTGAGCTACCATAACATCAAGGTAATAGTACCTCTTCTCGGTATCTGGACCTCCTTCTTTATATCCTGAGGCAAAACTAAATTAAGGTATTTTCTTTCCTATGCATTGGGCTGATGGCATTTTGAAACAGACCCATGGCTAATAGGAAGCCATGAAATCCTGACCTGGCAAATTGAGAGGTTGGCTTCTTCATCCATGATCAACTCATTGGTATCGTATATTTGAGGGAAGGGAGACTAGATAGGAAAATAGACTGCAAATATATATGTCAGATATCTTCTCCTCTTAATCTCTTGCTATCTCTGACTATTAATCATCTGGATTAATGATTTGGGCATTTTCATTCTCCCTACCTTCCCCACTAGAGACATCTCACCTCTCCAGATACACTCCCACATTAACACAGAGAAAATAGAAAAATAAAGTTCTGGGCAAGCAGTCAGCCTTATGGAATAAGACCCAGTTTTCACTTAAGCCCGTTTCCCCTTAACTCAGCAAGTAGCTTCTCCTCCAGAAACCTCCAGTTCTCACCAGAGTGCCGCAGCAATAGCAATAATTATTATCCTTCTCAACTTTTGTCCTACCTTCTCTTATTATCTTAAACAATGTCGGCTGGTGGGCCCCTGTGCTAAAGCCTTCTCTGTGGCAGACCAGCCCTTTGGAACCAGCTTCCCCCCGAGATTAGGACCATCTCCACTCTGCTGGCCTTCCGAAAAGCCACGAAGACCTG